>CM056720.1:78076867-78332125 GCA_029844215.1 Przewalskia tangutica | reverse complement strand
GACCTCACAGGAATGCCAACCCGCGAACTCACGGCGGGACGGGCCATACACTTACCACGAATGTAAAGTACTGGTAATGAGGGGACTATACGAATAAGCCTCGGGAGAAAGCGGGCTTCGACAACCAATGACTGTGATCCTGGCGAGGATCGACAAGGTGTACCTACTGCGGCGTGAGCGGCCAGAAGGAGTCGATCACTGGCAATTTACAGTATGTGGCGAAAATCGTAAATGAAATCATAATAGACTATATAAGCGAGAAGACATGTATGATAGCAAACTACGATTACCTGACGTATGCGTGATCGTCAAGTCGAGGACTTACGCCACCAGTCGTGCTCGAAATATATGATGGGTCTCGCCTGACATCAATCATGCGGTGGAATTCCTTCTCAGCTGAAGCGATGCATGATATAACAACACGAGGTACGCAGACACCGGGTCCACTGTCGTAAGCAAAGCACGGGGCAATCTGAGCTAACTACGGATACGAAAGTGCGTCGTCAGTAATGGCGATGGGCGAAAACCAACTATCGATACTGGCCGTGCTAACAATACTATATAACCATACCACGAAGGCGACGGGCGAAATGCGACAGCAAACTACCGGATACGGTAGCGTCACGTCGATGGGGGCAATCACGAGCTAACTACGGATACGAGTCGTGATCCGCGAGACCGCGAAGGCGACGCGGGGCAAATGCGAAGGCGACTACGGATCGCTGCGCCACGTAGTGGCGGAAATGCGAACCCGACTACGGTACCAAGGCCTTAATCACGAGACTTCCGGCGAAAATGAGCAGGGCAACTACGAAGGCTAACTACGGATACGAAACCGAATCACGGCGGGGAAATCTGAAACGACCACGGATACGAGGCGAATCGGTAAAACCCGTGGAGGTGGTCCGTGGAATGACTGTATCGAAGCGATCGGGGAAATCTGAACCGACTACGAGAACAACCTTGCATCGGCACGGCAGGCAATCACGAACCATTACCCGTACAGGCCGTAATCGAGACTTCGCCCTGGAAGCGGGGCGAAGTCACGAGCTAACTACCGAACTCTGGCGAATCAGCCACGGCCAGGGCAATCGAGAAACGACCACGGATACGAGGCGGTCGGTAAAACCCGTGGAGGCTGGTCCGTGGAATGACATTATCGAAGCGATCGGGGCAAGTCGCAGCTTGACTACGAGAACCTTTGCATCGCACCGGCCAGGAGCAAGTCACGAGGGCTAGCTACGGATACAAGGCGAATCGATAAACCTCATGGAAGCTAGTCCATTGGAGCAACAATCTAATGGAACCATACGTGGGCGTGGCGTGTCAGGTACAAGGATATAACAAGACAACACTCTGAGTGGGCGTACGTGGGCCACCCGTGGGTGTCGGTGTGTCCATCGATCGACCAAATAGTCGACCTCAGTCGAGAGACTCGGTGCAGAATCGAAAACAACGCCTTGACAAAAGGCTATCGCATCAAGCATGGCAAGTTCAGCGTACTCGTAGACTTCGTTAACATGTAAATTGATTACGCATTTATATAACTCAAGTACCCGTTTGCGACAATCGGGTTTTAACCTAAGGTCTACGTACTTAGAATTCTTTCAAGACCGCTTTCTTTTACAAAAGTCACGATACTCGTAGTATCAAAATAGAGTAACTATCTTTTTAAGTAAACCAAAACAATTTCCATACCTTCTTTTGAAATAAACCCGATTTAAGACAAAACCATGCCTTCTTTTTAAACTAGTTTAAGACAAAAACATGCCTTTCTTTTAAACCAAAACACTTAAAATTTCTCAAGTCTCTTTTCTTTTTAGAACCTGAGTTCCTTACTTTGGAATTTAAGAAAAATCCATATTTATTATCAATGATCTTATTCTGACAACCATGATACAGGAAATGTAATACAATTTTATCTTATCTTGCTTATGCGGATGGAGGTTTCTCTTGGTTTTAATATAATTAATTATTAGTCAATACATTTTCCTTTATTATGGCTGCGGTGGTTTGTTCGATACTTATTCGTTTCCGAAATCAATATAACTTATTCCTTTTTAAAACCCGATTACCCGTTTCTCATAAGCGGTTTCTGACTTTTTAACACAAACCAAGTCATTAATATTTCACATTAAGTCATTTATAAGTCAAGTCTCTCATCTTTTAAAAACCACAAACCATTTCTTTACCTCGTAAAGTTGTTATAAAAACTTCCCATAAAGCGTTATAACAACATGTTTTTAAATCAACCAAATTCGTTTATGCATCGTAATAAGTCTAAAGTGCTACATAGATCCTGATAATCATGCTAGAAAAGATAGGAAGAGGTTCGCATACCTCGCGGCGAGTATCGACAATTAGAAAAAGTTCAGTACTATAACGCACTAGCCTTTTCCACGCTTCAAGTAGAATACGCTACTCGTAGTACTTGACCTATAATGGTCATAAAATGTCTATTAACCTCTAGCTCTCTTGTAGAATATTCTAAGTACAAGGTTAACAAATTCTACGGAAAATCGGGAAACACTTCCTTTGTTTCTACATACTTTGCCACCTTTTTCAAGGCGAATTCAATAACCAAACTCCGCGTTTAGGCTCGAATCAATTCAGCAAATACAAAGGGGATTACCGCCCGATGAGGCGTGTAAAATTCCGCCCACAATTTCTACCCGGCTAGTCCGCGTACAATCGATTATCTGATGTTGATTCTCGGCTAACAACAACCTACTTCTCTTTCGATTTCTATTTGAATACAAGTTGTTATTCGACGTCTTTACGTAGTCATAAACAGCGACAACTATAATTCCTTTTATATAACGTGTGACAACAACTAGTAACTTGACTTGAATTACAATCTTGGGGCTATCGTACTAGTTTCGGATTAGGGTTCGATAGTCAAAACCTTATCAAACTTCATAATACACCTACGTCTTGCTAATATCCAAAGCTCTGACAAGTAGTAATCTTAATTACTAAAGCGACAAAATTATACCTTTACAAGCCCTTAAAATTTCCAAGATTCAAAGTCGCTCTTAGAAATTCTTAGCTCGCTCCTTAAGTTCCAATCCGCTCCAAGCACTCATATAAGCCTATGAAGAACCCATGCGGAGTTCTGACTTCAAAGTTGAAGAACTCCTTAAGTTTCACGCCTTGCGACTAATGCAGCCACTTTTCCGGAATCTTTCTATTGAGATAACCTTACAACACCCTTAGGGACCTTGGGTTTAAGTCTTGTGAACAATGGAACAAAATTACAAAATTTTTGTGTGGGAAAAGGACTGACCGTGAGCTCTCGATGAAGAACAAAAAAGTGTGAAATAATTCTAATTGTTGAAGAACTAGTCTTGCACTAGTTGGGTATATATAAAACAATGGAGGTCGAAGATTATAACAAATGTGTGGCTAGGATAAAGAACACATGGATCATCTGCTAGTGGCGAGTTGACTTGGTAAAAAATATCAAGCTTGAAGACTTATCATCCACAAAGGTCAAATGACCATCAAACCGCGCAATTTTCGTCCAACACCAAGTGGGGAGGTGCCGCGATGTCTCCTCCGTTCGTACATAAAATTTTGTAACCCTCGTGGGTCTAGCGTAAAAATTCTCGGGTGGGCCCAGCGTGACCAAATCCGTAAAATAAAATTTCCATAATTCTTATAAGTTCTTAAAGTCTTAAATACCAAAGTTGAGAATCAATTCTCAATAATAAACCTCTTTCCTTCGCGAAGTTCGGAACTTTTAAAATCGAAAAATCACATCTTTCTTCGCTTTCGATATTCATGCGTATCGCAAATGCGTGCGTCCTCACATACATACCCTGGAACTACGGGGTGTAACATTACAACCCAATCCACAAGACATGACTACAGACCTCTAAGAATAACAACTGTGACGGGACAGGGCCCCGCCATACCCCTGAATGTACAACAACTGACAATTCAGGGATACGAACGAGGATAAGCTTAGAGTAAAGGAGCTTCTCAACAGCTGAACAATGATCCTAAGAGTGAGGATCAGCAACCTGTATACTCAACTGCGGCATGAACGCAGCCCCCCGAAGGAGGTCAGTACAACATGTACCAAGTATGTGAAACTGAAAGTACTGTAATGAAATCATATAGTCTAAAATAAAGATGGAGACATGTATGATAACTTTCGAATAACGATGCCATGCCTTACTAATAATGAGAGTAAACAAGAGTACACCTTTTAGAAATACACTTATAGGCTTCTAAATCAAGTGACTTCTTTATTTTAAAACCTTAAGCAATTGATGCCTTCAAATCAATTTGCCTTTTATTATTTCAAGTTATTTATCATTACTTACAGTACTTAGAGTAAACCACTCTTTTTAACTTTCCATAAAGTTATTATAACCAACTTCCCATAAAGCCGTTATACTAACTTTATCGTTAGACACTCCATTCTTTTTATAACCAAGAGACTTAGACTTTCAAACCAAGTATCATATACTTTTAAAATACTTCAAGTCTCTTAACTTTAGAATAGTTCAAGAAATCAATACTTTGATCAAGTATTCTATACATTTTCAAGTCAAGAAATTCTTATTTACCTTATTAGGATAAACCGTTCTCTTTCTTTCCATAAAGTTATTAACGAACTTTATGCTTTTGAAACTCAAGGCATTTCTATCCTTTAAAAACAAGTCGGATATCAAATGAAACTAAATTCATTTAAACCTAAATGCGTCTACGTACTATACATTTACAACTACTCATTACTCGAGAGATAGGAAAGTTCCACATACCTCTTGGTTCAATCCACTTGCTAAGTCGATATGTAAATGCGTAGTATGTCAACTTATAATGACCATGTCGTTTATTAACT
This sequence comes from Przewalskia tangutica, assembly GCA_029844215.1. Lineage (NCBI taxonomy): Eukaryota > Viridiplantae > Streptophyta > Magnoliopsida > Solanales > Solanaceae > Przewalskia > Przewalskia tangutica. The sequence continues at coordinate 78,327,273 of CM056720.1, read as the reverse complement.
TCTAGCTTCAAGCGTAGAATATTCTAAGTGCAAAGTCATAAATTCTACAAAAAATCGGACAACACTTCCTTTGTTTCTACATACTTTTCCACCTTCTTCAAGGCGAATTCAGTAACAAAGCCACGTTTAAGGATCAACAATTGATTAACCAAAGGGGATTACACGCCTTAACGGGGCGTGTAAAATTCCGCCCACTTTTATACAAAATAGTCCAACAACTTAAGCCTAATTCTCGGCAACTATCAATATCGACAACAATATCAATTTCCTTTCAATTCCTTTTTAATCCAAGTTGTTAAGTCTAACATGTTATATATAGTTGTAAACAATTTTAACAACTAAATACCCTTTCTTGTATACCATGTGACGATTATAAATATGATAAAATTGATTAACATCTTGATAGCTAACATGCCATTTCTGACTTTAACCTTCAATGTATCTTAACACTTATTAAACTCCATTCCTTATATCACAAGTTCATTTATCAAATTACTACAACATGAAATCTTCAATTTCATAGGAGGACAAGGATCATTACCTGATAAGCCCAAAATATTTCAAGGATCTACGCGGCTTAAGCTCTTTTACGCAACTCATTTTCTTGTCAAAATCATCCACATGAACCCTCTACAAGCTTGCCAACATATATTCTTCTTGGCGCCTCATAATAATTTCACTAGGCTTAGGGTTCTTGAAATTTTAGGGAGAAGAGGAATTCTTTAGGATGGATCTTGCAAATGACCAAGTCTTGCTAGACTTGGTCAATAAATAAGACCTTTCTTGGTCTAAGATGGGAGGACACTTGTCGCCTCCCATGGGCCTTTAAAAAATATCTTCTGATTTTCCCCATTTTTGCGGAAAATCCGCATTGCGCCATGCTGTGGCCTTTGGCCCGAAACATTTATCCTTCTCTTACGCCAGCTGATTTTGTAACGTCCATAACTTTTTATCCGATGTCAAATCGGCGGCGGCTTGTTGCGTTGGAAACTAGACTCAATGAAATTCATACTAGGCCTTTGAAACACTTAAAAACTCCCAATATACTATGAGATATACTGCTCCAAAGTTGACTGAAAAACTGTTCAAAAAAATATTCTGTCAACTTATCCTTTAATTTCAATTCTTATTTCCTTTAAATGCGTTCTCAATACATGACCTGAAATTACGGGGTGTAATATTCTTCCCCCTTAGAAACATTAGTCCAGAATGTTCTTTGAGTCAATTTAGCAGGTAGTGCCATAGTTAAAAACACCGTACTGCGATTGTGGTATATTGGATACTTTAATATAGAAGTTGTTCTATATCTTCCATGATTGTACTTGGATTGCCTAATATAGAAGTTGTTCTATATACTTCCTTGATGGTACTTTGGATGTTTAAATTAGAAGTTGTTATAATCCATTCCTTGATAATATTTGGATTTTCAAAAGTGAAAGTTGTTTTACTTGAAGTACTTAGAGTCTTAAAAAGGAAGTGGTTCATAATCTCTTAGATAGTATCTTAGTTCCAAAACCTAAAGGTTGTTATAATGGCTTTATGAGAAGTTAGTTATAACGGCTTTAGAAGTCAAGAGTGATTTACTTAATTGATTTAAAGAGGAGAAATGACATGATTTAAAGAGTAATGCTTGTTTAAAGGTGTGAGTTACTTGGGATTTAAAAGTAGAAGCTACTTGATTTCAAAACCTTGAATTGAAGTTTTATAAGTGTAGTTTGATTTGAAAAATAGAAGTGGCTTGATACTACGAGTGTTAGTGTATTAGGGGTCATAAATGAATTTGGCTTCATTGTAGTACATAAAAGAAGTGACTAGAGTATATAGAGTGTAAGCCACTTAATTTGAAGAATATGTAACTTGATGTTGCAAGGCTAGGGCCTTGGGATTTTATGAAAAAGGTAAAGAACGTGCGGCGGACGTACGTAGTACTTTTGCTTGTTTAAATGAGAATTATTCTATTTGTGTCTTGATAGTACTTTGGCTTGCTTAAACGAGAATTATTCTATTTGTGCCTTGATAGTACTTTGGCTTGTTTATGTCACGACCCGACCAGGGCGTGGGTGCCTTCAAGAACACCTCTTTCAGGTATACATCAGAGAATAGCAGCGGAACATACACAACACATAAACATGTTTAGACAATAAACATAACAGACTAGCCGATAAGGCCGCCTTCCATAAAATATACATAACCAAAAGTAAAACAGTACAACTTTGTTCTTACAACCCAAACCACAAATGTGACTACAGACCTCTAGGAATAACAACTGTGGCGGGACAGGGCCCGCCCGTACCTGAATGTACATAATATCTACAACATCGGGAAAACCGTGCAAAAAGACAAGCCTCAGGAGAAATGAAGCTTACGACACGATCGGTGATCACAGAATGAGGATCCACCACTGCTACCACTGCGGCGTGAGCAACCCCAGGAAGGGGGTCGATACTGTGATATGTCTTGAGTATGTAAAGCGGAAAATCGTAATTACATCATAAGTCTAAAACAAAGGCGGAGACATGTATGATAATCAAATTACGATTAACGTGCCTTACTAACAATGAGAGTAAATAAGAGTATACTTACTACATAAAAATAGGAGGCTCGCGATCAAACGGGCCACCCGCTGCGATATCGTTAAGCAAACCTACTCGCGGAACTATTTCACATGAGAGGTCATTGTGGACCCGCGTGAGGTATTCCTCGCATGAAGTATCCGCGTAGGTCGTGTAGACCCGCGTGAGGTATTCCTTGCATAGGACTGGTCCGCCCGCGTAGGACTATTTCACTGCGTAAGCCCTACGGACCGCGTGAGGTATTCTCGCATCATGGGTAGCAAATCCACGGAATATGCAAATGCCACAAACTCGGGGAATGACCCCGTAATGAATAATATACCACTAGCACTAACCGACTATCATACATAACATAAGCACTACCGACTTATCATACATGACGTAAGCCTACAGCATCATACGATATATAAGCAAGTTAAGAAATCACAACTTCTTATTAGTCTTGTTCATATACACTCTCATTTTAGTTTACTTAAGGCACTAACATGTCTTTATAAAAATCAGGAATTTAACCCAAAGTACTACGTACTTCTACTCTTTAAAAAATGACTTTTTCATATAAAACTTCAAGATACTAATAGCCGTAGTGTCAAGTCACAACTACTTTTCAAGACAAGTCATGATACCTTTTAGAAATATAATTAGGCTTCAAATCAAGTGACTCGTTTTCATTTAAAACTTTAGGTAATTGATGCCTTAAAATCAATTTGTCTTTCATAAATTCAAGTCATTTATCCTTACTTATTTTACTTAGAGTAAATCTCAATTTTTAACTTCCCATAAAACTAATATAACCAACTTCCCATAAAGTCGTTATATTTACTTTATACATTAGTCAATTACATTTTCCTATATCGAGGACTTATCGTTTACAACGAAACAAGTATCATATACTTTAAAACACTTGAGTCCGCTTAACTTTGAAAACTACGACATTCTTACTACTTTTAAACAAATGAGTTGATCCTAACTCAACCGACTTGGACATTCTTAAAACAAGTAAAGGATATCAAAGTCTCGTACGTCTACCGTACTATATAGGTACAACTATTCATGCTCGAGAGATAGGAAAGTTCCACATACCTCTTGGTCGATCCGCTCGCTAAGTCGATATACGCGCGTAGTATGTCAACCTATAAGGACCATGTCGTTTATTAACTTCTTACTTCAAGCGTAGAATATAATAAGTGCAAAGTCACTAAATTCTACGGAAAATCGGACATCACTTCCTTTGTTTCTACATACTTTACCACCTTTTTCAAGGCGAATTCAATAACCAAGCCGCCACGTTTAAGGCCCAACAATGTAGTTAACAATAGGGGATTACCGCCTACTAGGCGTGTAAGTTCCGCCCACAATTGATATCAAACTAGTACGAACTCTGAGGTAAATTCGTGACTTGATATACAACAACACCAATTCTTATCCAATTTCCTTTTCAATCCAAGTTGTTTAGTATAACATGATATCAAGTCGCGATCGATTATAACTACTACAATCTTCAAGTAAGTAATCATCACACAACCGGGCGTGGTGGTGCCTACTGACACCATTCTGCATTAACAACACGAGTAAACGCGAATTTAAATAACACCTCATTTTTATTATTTAAAACCAGCATACGAGCAGACGGAAAAGCCAAGTGCCGTAATATATATATAAACAAAAGACACTACTGCATGCATGAGTCCAATCCAGCGTATGAATACAAGCCTCAAGAATTTTCTGAAATATGACGGGACAAGGCCGTTGTACCCGTAAGCGTACAAAGCACATCTTGAAAGAACTTATACCAAAAAGATAAACTCGACGGAAGGGCTATCCAAAACTACGGCGGTCCTACACTGCCGATCACCAAGCTGCGTACCTAAACCTGGCGTGAGCGGCCGAAGGAGGTCGATCTGAAGAATGTACCAAGTATGTGAAGTGAAAAATACGTAAATGAAATCATAGTAGTCTATATAAAGCGGGAGACATATATGATAGCAAACTACGATTACATAATATGCGATCACGTCAGTCGGGGACTCGCGCCTCAAAGTCGTCGCTCGAATATAATTATGGGTCTCGCCGCGATATCAATCGTGCGTAGAATACCTTCCCGCCGCCGGTCTATGATATAATAACACGAAGTACACGTGAACAGCGGTCCCACGTGTCATAAGAACCGTCTGGAGGAGCGGTCTGAAGGCTAACGACGGATACCAAAGCGCGTCGTCAAGTGGGCAAGTGCGAGCCAACTACCGGATACCAAAGCGCGCTATCGATACTATACAATCAATACTATCTGATCAAACCACGGGTTGATCACGGGGCAAGTCTGGCCACTACAGGATACCAAGGCGAATCGGTAAGAAACCTCGTGGAGAGCTAGTCGTGGAATAACACTATCAGCGAGGCGTGCGTGGAATTCTCGTCCTGCCGATGCGTCCAAGTAATATCATAACAAGTCAGGCCCTCGGTTGAGAAGCGGTGGTATAGAAATACAATGCTAGTACGACAAGGCTATCACGCAGCAAACATAAGCAAGTTACACACGACTCGAGGTACTTTCGTTTTATGCGAAAGTCGGGTTTTAACCCCAAAGTACTACGTCGTTAAATTCTTTTAGAAGATCCATTTCTTTTACAAAAGTCACCGATACCGTAGTATCAAAATAGAGTGACTAACACTTTTAAGTAAAACAACACACTTTCCTTTTAAAATCAAGAACAACATTCTTTTCAAAAGACTCGCTTTTATGTAATACCCCAAGATACTAACACGTAGTATCAAGGCATGTCTATTTTTCAAAGTAAGTTACTACACTTTTAGAAAACTCATTTCAAGGCTTGAAATCAAGTAACTTCAAATTTTCACAATCTAGGCAACTTATGACCGTAAATCAAAATAGACAACTTTCTAAACCTTCCATAAAGCGTTATAACCAACTTCCGTAAAGCCGTTATAACCCTTTATGGTTTTAGACAATTTCATTCTTTTATAACGAGAGACTTATACTTAAAACCAAGTATTAACAATTCAAAGTCTTTTCCAATCCTTATCCAAATCCAAGTTCTAAGGTCTAACATGTTATATAGTCATAAACAACCTCAACAACTACAATTTCCTTCTTTATACAACATGCGACGACTTAAACTAATAATCGACTTGAATTGTAATCTTAAGGCTAAACATGCTAGTTTTGGATTAGGGTTCCAATTGCGATAAACCTATCAAACCTCATACTAAACATCATGCTTGCTAATATCCACAACTTCTGATGATAAGTAAATTCGACACGAAAAACAAGATTATACCTTTTCAAGCCCTTAAAAATCCCAAGATTCAAAGTCGCGCCTTAGCAATTCTTAGCTCCTTTCCTTAGGTTCCAATCCGCTCCAAGCACTCCTTAGAGGCCTATGAAGAACCCATCTTCAAGTTCCAACTTCAAAGTTGAAGAACTCCCAAAGTTTCCTTTGCGACTAACGTGAAAACTCCGTTTTTCGAAATATTTCTATTGAGATATCCTTACAATACTAAGGGACATTGGGTTAAAGTCTTGTGGCTAATGGATCAAAACTATAAAAATTTTGTGTGGGACTTAGGGCAAACAGAGAGCAACTATAGCACAAGAAAATGTTGTGTAATTTTTCTAAGTCTTCAAGACCTTGTCTTGCTACTAGTATGTATTTATAACACATTGGAGGGTTTAGATATCCACAAATGTGAGGTTAGGATGAGTTTCACTTGGATCAAGCCTAGGTGGACAAGTTGACTTGTCAACAATATCATGCTAGCAAGACTTATCTTCCAAGATGGTCGATGACCATTATATCCTTGTATAAATTTCGACCAAGCCATGTGGGGTGCGCGTGTCGCCTCTCGTTCGTCCATAAAATTACGTAACCAGCGTGGGCCACTTAAAGCGTAAAATTTCTCGGGTGGGCCCACGTGACCAAATCCGTAAAAAATAAATTTCCAAAATGCTAATAGTTTCCATACTCTTGAAATAATACATTTTGAGAATCGATTCTCAACAATGAACATTTTCCTTTCAGGCGTTGAACATTTCGTCGGAAAAACAATTCTTCCTTTCGTACTAATTTCCAAGTCTTGTGTTCCTTACGTACCTTCACTTATACATGTCCTGAACTTACGGGGTATAACAGTAACATGCGATGATTCTAATTAACGACCAAATTGTAATCCAACTTCAAATGGCTTATATGTCATTTCTGATTTAGGCTAAAACAATCCATATCACTTATCAATCTTCAACACATATACTTCATGCTAGTAAAAATGTAAGGCTAACAACAATATATAATCTTGTAACACGTTAAGAGAACAAAATTTTTACCTCAACGAGCCTTAGTCGACTTGAATCCGAAGTCGCTCCATAGCAACTTAGAGCCTCTTCTTGACACTTCAATCCGCCACTTGAGACCCTTAGAATATCACAAACAACTTTCCTTTAATCTTCCAATCAAAACCTAGGAAAGCAATTAGGTTTTCACCTTGCGATTATCTGAAAACAATCTTTTTAGGGATCTTTCTATTGAGATACCCACTGATACCCTCATGAACCTTGGTTTAAAGTGTGGAGCTTATTGACATGACAAACAATTTTTTCCTTTTTGAAGAGCTTGAACGAGAGCTCCTCAAGTTCATCCAATTTTTCTTGAAAATTTTCTAAGTATGGAAAGCTTGTCTCACTACTAGTACTACTATATAGTAACATGGAGGGTCGAGATTTGTACATATGTGTGGTTTGGATGAAATTCTCTTAAATATCAAGCCAAGTGGCCCCATTGACTAAGTCAATTATATCAAGCTCTACTACTTGCAAGACTTGGTCATCTTAAAAATGGTCAAATGACCCTTTTACCCATGCTATTTTCATCCAAGACCATTTAAGGGGTGACACGTGTCGCCTCCCATTAAATCCTGATATTTCATTTTCGACAATTTCATAATTAGATAAATTTTTACTAGTCTCAAATCTTAACATTTGGGATTCTTACGTCGTTCTTAAAACATGTCACGTAATTACGGTGTAACATTCTTCCCCTTAGAAACATTCGTCCCGAATGTTCTTTGATCAAACTCATAATTAGCAACATAGTTTCCTTTTACAACCCGACGTACCAATAATGCCACACATGGCCATATAATAGAACTTAAGCAAAAATGCTTCAATTAAAACTTGACAAGTAAGGAAAGCGAATTACACGAAGGTGTAGGGAATAAGTGAGGATAATTTCTCAACGTGTCCTCCTCCGTTTCCCGCGTCATCTCCTCACTGTTATCGTTCCTCCACAAGACTTTGTGGAAGCCACGTCCTTGGTCGCGATCGCGACACAGCGATCAGTATCGCTATGGCACTCTCTCATACGATAACACCTCACACGGACCTCGCTATTGGGAAAACTCTAGATGGATCTCCGATACACTGGCAAAACATAGAAACATGGAAGATGGATGTACCGCCTCTAACTCGATGGCGGATCCAACTCATAGGCAACCTTGCCTACTGCATGGATGATCTGGTAGGGCCCGATGTACCTTGGGCTAAGTTTCCTTTCTTTCGAATCTCATCACACCGCCGTGGGCGGCACCTTCAAGAAGACGATCGTCTACGAAACTCCAAATGTCGACGCCGATTATCTGCATAAGACTTACGCGACTCTGAGCTTCTAACAGTCTCTCCTGGATAAGCTTCACCTTATCCACAGCCTGCTGAATCAAGTCTGGGCCAACTAACTGCACCTCGCCCACGTCGAACCAACCAATCGGCGACCTACATTTCCACCCATACAAAGCCTCGTATGGCGCCATCTGTATACTAGAATGGTAGCTGTTGTTATAAGCAAACTCTACAAGAGGCAAATGATCCTCGGCTACCATTGAAATCAATCACGGGCTCGACATATCCTCAGTGTATGCGGATAGTGCGCTTTGCTGCCCGTTAGTCCGAGGATGAAGCGATGCGAGACTCATCTGTGTCACTAGTCCTTTTGGAAAGACCTCAGGAAGTTGGCGTAAAGCGGGCCCGCCATGCGATATGTCGATATAGGGACTCGTGCGGTCTCACAATCTCACGATATACAATCGACGCATAATCCTCGGTAGAATCGTAGTCATTTGGAAGGAAGTGGGCTGATTTCGTCGACTGTCACAATAACCGGATGAGTCATACTTCCTTTGAGTGCGAGGTAACCACGTAACAAAGTCCGTATTAATCACCTCCCACTTCCATGTCGGAATATCAATAGCTGATAGGCCACGGGAATACGGTGCTCAACCTTGACCTGGCGGATTAGGACCTTGTGCAACAAAACGCCACGTCCTCTTGAGCCATCCCACCAATACATACACACGAGGTCATGGTACATCTTAGTCGATCCGGATGAATAGAATAACGAGCCGTGTGCCTCCCCATGTCTGGCAGCGAAGTCTTGCAACATCGGGAACACACAACCGGCCCTCAAATCTTAGCACCCCATCAGGCGCTACCTCGAATAGACTCTTCTTCTACCGAAGAGCTGCATCTCGATACCATACCATCACTGGGTCCTCATACTGTCGCCTCTTCACCTCATCAACAATGGAAGACTCGACAACCTTACGAACCCGTACCCCACTATCATCGGTATCGACCAATCGAACCCCAAGTCTCGCTAGCTGATGGATCTGACGGACCATGTCCTGTCTCTCTGGATGTACTTCTGACAGACTCCCCATCGATCTACGACTCAAAGTATCTGCAACCACGTTGGCTTTCCCCGGATGGTAAAGAATATCAACATCATAATCTTTCATAAACTCTAACCACCGTCTCTCGCCGCAGTTCGGCTCCTACTTTGAAGATATCTTGGAGGCTCTTGTGGTGTATAAATATCCACATGAACCCCATATAAATAATTTCTCCAAATCTTCAAGGCATGAATAACTGCGGCCAACTCTAAGTCGTGAGTAGGGTAATTCCTCCCATGCTTCCGTAGCTGCCGGGAAGCATAGGCTATTACCTTGTCGTGCTACATCAATACACACTAGCCCGATACGAGGCATCACAATAAATCACGTGCCCTTCTAACCGCCGAGAAGAGTAAGAAGCGAGTCGTCGTCAACTTTTCCTTCGATGGCGGAAGCCGCTTCTCACAAGCTTACGTCGGCGGAACTTAGCGCATACGAGTCGGCTGATCAGCGATCGATATCGAAGCAAAGCGCTCCACAAACCTCGATAATAACACGCGACCTACTAAGCTGCGCCTCGGTCGGAGTAGTAGGTCTCGGCCAAGACTTAGCGCCTCGATCTTTGCGGTATCAACTTTGAACACCATTGGCCCAATAATGTGCCGGGAATGCCACGAGGCCAACCAAAACTCACACTTGGAGAACTTGGCGAACAAGCTGCGGCTCGAGAGGACCCCAATGCGTCGCCGAGTGATCTGCGTACTCTCGCCTGCATGCGCGAATAAACCGGGATGTCATCAATGAATACTATAACAAATGTATCCAAAAATGGCTTGAACACGGTTCATCGTGATCCATAAATACCCATTGGAGCGTTGGTCAAATCGAAAGACATCACCACGAACTCATAGTGCCCGTACCAGTCACGAATGCGATCTTTGGGATATCTGTCTCTCGAACTACTTTGATGATAACCGGACCGCAGGTCTATCTTGAGAAACACATCGCACTCGGCGGTCAAACAAATCATCAATCACGGAGGAGGTATACGTTCTTGATGGTTACCTTATTCGGTGCACGTAATCAACAGCATACGCAGCGTCCCATCCTTCTTCTTACAAACAAAGCGGCGCTCCCGGGGGCTCACGCCCGAACCTCGGGCAGTGGTAGTGCCTACACAGGCACCATCTACCTTAACAACTAAGTAAGCTGCGGAAATTAAATAACACCTTTTTTTTCTTTGTAAAACCAACATACGCAAAGGCAAAGCCGACAAGGCTGCCATATAATATACATAATAAAATACACTACCTGCATACGTAGTCCAATCCCACGTATGAATACGGACCTGCAAGAGTTAAATCGAATTATGACGGACAAGGCCGCCGTACCATAATACACAAAAGCATGTCTTGAAAGAACTTATACCAAAGGATAAACTCCGACGAAGGAGCTATCCAAAACTACGAGCGGCGTCTACACTGCCGATCACCAAGCAGCGTACCTAAACTGCGGCGTGAGCGCGGCCCAGAAGGAGTCGATCACGAAGAATGTACCAAGTATGTGAAGTGAAAAATCTTGTAATGAAATCATAATCTAAACAAAGCAGGAGACATGTATGATAGCCAACCTACGATTACAACACATAAGCGATAACAAGTCGGGGACGTGCCTCAAGTCATTTCTAAAATATAACCATGGGTCTCACGCCCGTAATATCAATCATGCCGTGGAATCGCCCTCACAGCCGGTAGTCCATGATATAATATAACACCAATAGGCATACATGAACACCAAGTCCCACTGTGTCCTAAAAGCATGCGGGCGAGTAGGAAAGCGGCGGTGGTATAACGTCTTGGGGTTTACCTCATTTATACTCTTACTGGAGAAGGTGGTAGCAGGGTATAATGTCTTGGGGTTTACCTCATTTATACTCTTACCTGGAGAAGGTGGTAACGGGTATAATGTCTTGGGGTTTACCTCATTTATACTCTTACCTGGAGAAGGTGGTAGCAGGGGTATAATGTCTTGGGGTTTACCCGTCGTTTATCTCTTACCACTAGCTCAACGGCCGTCAAACAACACATAAGCACTACCATGTCTTTTATAAAAATCTAGGAATTTAACGAGTACTACAAATAGCGGGCATGCGTGGAATCCCATCAACGTCGATGCGTCCAGTAACTTCTGACAAGGCGGTGACCTCCGTAGAGTTGCGACAGCGTAATAAAACATAATACTTGCACTCAAGGCTATCACGGCATACATGGGCAATTCTCAATTAATCAAGCCAAAGTACTTATCAAGGCACGTAGAATAATTCTCAATTAATCAAGCCAAAGTACTTATCAAGGCACACATAGAATAATTCTCAATTAATCAAGCCAAAGTACTTATCAAGGCACCTGCGTAGAATAATTCTCAATTAATCAAGCCAAAGTACTACGTGCGTGCATTCTTTTCAAAAGACTCCTTTTATGTAAAACCCCAAGATACTAACACGTAGCATCAAGGTGTGTCTATTTTTCAAAGTAAGTTACTACACCTTTAGAAAACTCATTTCAAAGCTTGGAATCAAGTAACTTCAAATTTTCACAATCTAGGCAACTTATGCCTAATAATCAAAATAGACAACTTTCTAAACCTTCCATAAAGCCGTTATAACCAACTTCCCATAAAGCCGTTATAACCCTTTATGGTTTTAGACAATTTCATTCTTTTTATAACGAGAGACTTATACTTAAAACCAAGTATCACAAACTTTCAAATCAAGTTTCTTAACTTTCAAAATACTTGAGTCTCTTAATATTTAGAAAGCAAGTTTCTTCTACTTTTAAACCTCAAGTAACTCACACCTTTAAAACAAGTTACTTCTCTTAAATCATGTCATTTCTCCTCTCTTAAAACAATTAAGTAAATCCTCCTTTGACTCACAAAGTCATTATAACGACCACTTAGGTTTTGGAACTAAGGCCTAGCCAAAAGATTTGGAAATCACTTCCTTTTCAAGACTACATGTACTTTAAGTAAAATACTTTCACTTTTAAGAATCCAACTTCACTAAGGCAATGGATTATACAACTTACAATTTAAACATCAGCGTCTGATCAGGAAGTACATAGAACGAATTCTATTTTAGGCAATCCAAATACAACCAAGGAATGGATCATTTAAGGAGTAGGACATACTTTCTTTATCTTAAGGAATCATGCTAGAAGATGAGATAGTTCACATACCTTTTCGGCTAAATCCACAAGCTAAGCCGAATACGCCGTACGTAGAAGTGTCAACCTATAATGGTCACAACAAGACTATCAACTTCTAGTCTCTAACGTAGAATAATACTAAGTATACGGTCTCTAATTCTACGGAAAATAGGGCAGCACTTGCTTTGTTTCTACTCACTTTGCCACCTTTTTCAAGGCCGAATAAAATAACCAACACGCCACATTTAAGGCTCAAAACAACAACCAAACAAAGGGGATTACACGCCTTACAATACATGTAAAATTCCGCCCCACAATTAATACGAAGTAGTTCCATATTCAAGCCATTCTCGGCCAACAACATAACCAACAATTCAAAGTCTTTTCCAATCCTTTTCCAATTCCAAGTTCTAAGGTCTAACATGTTATATAGTCACAAACAACTTCAACAACTACAATTTCCTCCTTTCTACAACATGCGACGACTTAAACTAATAATCGACTTGAATTGTAATCTTAAGGCTAACATGCTAGTTTTCGGATTAGGGTTCCAATAGCCAATATACTTATCAAACTTCATACTATATAACTCATGCTTTCTAATATCCATAGCTACAACAATAAGTAAGTCTTAACTACTAAAACGACAAAATTTATACCTTTATAAGCCCTTAAAGTTTCCAAGATTCAAAGTCGCTCCTTAGCAAATTCTTAGCTCCTTTCCTTATGTTCCAATCCGCTCCAAGAACTCCTTATAAGCCTATGAAGAACCCATCTTCAAGTTCCAACTTCGAAGTTGAAGAACTCCTTAAGTTTCCGCCTTGCGACTAATACAAAAACGTCGTTTTTCCGAAATCTTTCTATTGAGATATCCTTACAATACCCTTAGGGACATTGGGTTTAAGTCTTGTGAACAATGGAACAAAATTACAAAATTTTCTAGTGAGAGCTTAGCCAAACCCGAGAGCAACTATGTGAAGAACAAGGTGTGTGATTTTTTTCTAAGTGTTAGAAGAGCTTGTCTTAAACTAGCTTAGTATATAAAACATATTGGAGGGCTTAGATTAACACACTTGTGGGCTAGGATGAAGAACAATTAATGTAAAGCCAAGTGGACAAGTTGACTTGGTCAACAATCTCATGCTTTGAAGACTTATCTTCCAAGATGGTCAATGACCATTTTACCCCTATTATTTTCGTCCAAGACCACATGTGGGGGTGCCACGTGTCGCCCTCTCATTCATCCATAAAATTTTGTAACCCTCGTGGGCCCCACAAAACGTAAAATTCCTCGGGTGGGCCCCACGTGACCAAATCCGTAAACATAAATTTCCATAATGTTAATAAGTTCCATACTCTTCAAATAATACATTTTGAGAATCCAATTCTCAACAACAAACATTTTTCCTTTCCGACGTCCGGAAGATTTTCTGTCGGAAAAATAATTCTTCCTTTCACACAAATTTCCAAGTCTTGTGTTCCTTACGTACTTTCTCTTATACATGTCCTGGACTTACGGGGTGTAACAGAAACACTAGGCCTGATAAAGCCTTTTTCCAGCAAATCTTTCAGCTGGTCCTTGACTCCTCAACTCGGCGGTGCCGTCGCGTATGGCGGAATATATAGGTCGAGTGTCTGACAACATATCAATACAAAACTCAATCTCCCTCTCAGGAGGATACGGAAGATCATGCGAAACACGTGCGAAACTCCTAACCAGCCTTGGCCCGAAGAAGCGGCACCTCGGCCTGTATCGAATACGAACGGATGATAGATGTACCCTTTCTGCACCATCTTCCTGACCTTGAGGTAAGAAATAAACCTACCCCTCGGCGATGCTGTGTTGCCCTTCCACTCGATAACTGGCTCACCAGGAAACTGGAACCGGACCAACCTGTCTCTACAATCAACGTTGGCATAACAAGAAGCCAACCAGTCCTTACCCATAATGAGGTCAAAATCTGTCATCTCCAACTCTATCAAGTATGCTAGGGTCTGACTACTGTAAATAAACACCGGGCAACCCTTGTACACCAGCTCAGCTAACACCGAATCACCCACTGGCATAGCTACCTCAAAAGGCTCTATTGACACCGGCTCTATCTCGATTCTACCAGCAATAAGAGGGGATACATAGGACAAGGTAGAACCTGGATCTATCAAAGCATAAACGTCACAGCATGAAATCAATAATGTACACGTGGCGGCGTGCGAAGCCTCACGATCTGGCGGTGGCTAAGGAATATATGCGGTTACGTGGACGCTAGGCTAGGACCCCACCATGACCCTGCGCGACCGCTCGTCAGTGAACACCACGCCTCGGCGCGTAACCCAGATGAAGAAGATTCGACAAGCGACCACATCGGCTGAACCATAACACTCCCGCCGCCTCTGGTCGAACAATCTCTCTTCAAATGGCCCTGCTGGCCACAAGAGTAACAAGCTCCCGAAGCCATACAACACTCGCCCGGGTGAGACCTACCGCATCGAACACACCGAGATGTGGGTGGTCTCGATCGGTGACGGTCTCTACCTCCTTGAAACCCCGAAGTCTTGGAGCCCCGACCTGCCCCTGAATTACCCGGCTGATCAACCCTGCTGCCAGAAAACCGAGAAGGGGCACTCTGTGCCGGCTGAAATATGGACCTAGTCTGCTTTGAAATTTGTCGCCTCAGCGCCACGAGACCTGCTGTCACGGCCTCTTGGGCTGACGCAGTCTAGATGATCCTCCCTCTCTCTATCCTCTATCCCCTGCGCATACGCCTGCATCCTGGAAATATCCATACCTGGCTGAAGGGCCACCCCCAAGCATGCAGTAATCATATGATGGTCTAGCCCCATCACATAGCGATGAACTCTGTCCGCTATGTCAGCTACAATGGTGAGCGCATACCTGACCAATGAGTCAAACTCCAGGATGTACTCTCTGATAGTCCTCCCATTCTGCCTCAAGGTCAATAATCTATCCACGCGGGCTCTCCTCATCTCAGGAGGCAAAAAGTGATCCAGGAAGACCTCTGTGAATTCCTCACAAGCAATTTGGAAGAGCACCGCACCTCTAGACAGCTCCCATGACTCAAACCAGTTCAACGCAATATCGCGTAACCGGTAAGAGGCTAGCATAACCGACTCTATCTCCGAGGCCCTAAGCACCTGCATAGTCCGCTGTAACTGCCGAATAAACTCCTGAGGATCCTCCTCAGACCTCGAACCATAGAACTCGGGTGGATGACAACCCAGAAAATCCCGAATCCGCAAACTATCGGCTCTGGGGTTAGCTACTGCTCTGTCGGTCTTTGCCACGCTACTATCTTTGGTCAATAGCAGGATCGCTCTCCGTAATCTCTATACTCGGCCCAGGTGTGGGCTGAGGCTCGGTACCGGAACCTCTGGTGCTATTGCCGCTCTCTGCTCCTCTACTACTACCGGTGTGGCTGAATTCGCCGACCCGCTCTTCACCTCGGGCATAGTGCGTGCACGAGTCCTAGTAACCTACGAGTCGCTAGCAGCTCCTGCTCTTTGCCTTGCCACAGGCCCCAGTGCGCCTTCAGGTGGGCATAAGCGATACATAAGAATAGGTCAGAGAGGATTCAACCTAATAAGACAGCTCTACTGCACGATCTCAGAGAGAGAATAATGGAAACCAATCCTAAATGTCATGCAGCCTCCTGATTATAGATGTGGTGCACAACACACCGATAACCAAGACTCTACTAGACGGTGCGTAGACACTTCGAGGACTAGCGCTCACGATACCACTTTTGTCACGACCCGACCGGGCGCGGTAGTGCCTACGGGCACCGCTCGGTATACGTCGAGAGAATAGCGTGGAACATACCTGACACGTAAACATGTTTAGTCGATAAACATCACGAGGCTAGCCGATAAGGCGCGCTTCCATAAAATATACATAACCAAAAGTAAGCGTACAACTTTGTTCTTACACCCAAACCACAAATGTGACTCTGGACCTCTAGGAATAACAGCGTGGCGGGACGGGGCCCGCCATACCACGAATGTACATAATATCTACAACATCGGGGAAAACCGTACCAAAAGACAAGCCTCGAGAAATGAAGCTTGACACACGATCGGTGATCCAAGAATGAGGATCCACCACCTTACCACACTGCGGCGTGAGCGAGGCCCCGAAGTCGTTACCTGATATGTACTAAGTATGTAAAGCGAAAAATCACGTAATTACATCATAAGTCTAAAACAAAGCGGAGACATGTATGATAATCAAATTCTGATTGCTGTGCCTTACTAACAATGAGAGTAAATAAGAGTATACTTACTACATAAAAATAGGAGGCTCGCGATCAAACCGGGGCCACTGCGCGATATCGTGCGATACTACTCGCGGGACTATTTTACGCAATGGTCGTGTGGACCCGTAGAGGTATTCCTCGCATAGGCGTATCGCGCGTAGGTCGTGTAGACCGCGTGAGGTATTCCTCGCATAGGGAGTCCGCCCGCGTGGGACTATTTCATCCGCATAAGCCCTTACGGACCGCGTGAGGTATTCGCCGCGTCATGGGTAGCAAATCCACGGAATATGCAAATGCCACAAACGGGGAATGACCCGTAATGAATAATATACCACTAGCACAAACGGCTATCATACATAACATAAGCACTACTGACTTATCATACGTGACATAAGCACTAGAACATCATACGATATATAAGCAAGTTAAGAAATCCCTAACTTCTTATTAGTCTTGTTCATATACACTCTCATTTTAGTTTACTTAAGGCACTAACATGTCTTTATAAAAATCCGGGAATTTAACCCAAAGTACTACATACTTCTACTCTTTAAAAAAAAGACTCTTTTTCATATAAAACATCCAAGATACTAATAACCGTAGTATCAAGTCACAACTACTTTTCTAGACAAGTCACAATACCTTTTAGAAATATAATTAGTCTTCTAAATCAAGTGACTCCTTTTCTTTTAAAACTTTAGGGAATTGATGCCTTAAAATCAATTTGCCTTTCATAAATTCAAGTCATTTATCCTTACTTATTTTACTTAGAGTAAATCTCGGTTTTTAACTTCCCATAAAGCTAATATAACCAACTTCCATAAAGTCGTTATATTAACTTTATACATTAGTCAATTACATTTTCCTATATCCAAGGGACTTATACGTTTAAAACGAAACAAGTATCATATACTTTAAAACACTTCAAGTCCCTTAACTTTGAAAACTACGACATCCTTACTACTTTTAAACAAATGAGTTAATCCACAACTCAATGAGCTTGGACATTCTTAAAACAAGTAAAGGATATCAAAGTCTCGTGCATTATACCGTACTATATAGGTACAACTATTCATGCTCAAGAGATAGGAAAGTTCCACATACCTCTTGGTCAATCCACTCGCTAAGTCGAATATACCACGTAGTATGTCAACCTATAAGGACCATGTCGTTTATTACCTTCTTACTTCAAACGTAGAATATAATAAGTGCAAAGTCACTAAATTCTACGGAAAATCGGACAGCACTTCCTTTGTTTCTACATACTTTACCACCTTTTCCAAGGCCTGAATTCAATAACCAAACACGCCACATTTAAGGCCCAACAATGTAGTTAACAATAGGGGATTACACACCTACTAGACGTGTAAAATTCTGCCCCACAATTGATATCAAACTAGTACAAACTACAAGGTAAATTAGGCAACTTGATATACAACAACACCAATTATTATCCAATTTCCTTTTCAATCCAAGTTGTTTAGTATAACATGATGTCAAGTCGCAATCGATTATAACTACTACAATCTTCAAGTAAATAACATGCGATGATTTTAATTAACGACCAAATTGTAATCCAACTTCAAATGGCTTATATGTCATTTCGGATTTAGGCTACAACAATCCATATCACTTATTAATCTTCAACACATATACTTCATGCTAGTAAAAATTTAAGGCTAACAACAATATGTACTCTTGTAACACTTTAAGAGAATAAGATTGTTACCTCAGCGAGCCTTAGTCGACTTCAAATCAAAGTCTCTCCCAGAAACTTAGAGCCTCTATTGACACTTCAATCCGCCACTTGAGACCCTTAGAATATCACAAACAACTTTCCTTTAATCTTCCAATCAAAACCTAGGAAAGCAACTAGGTTTTCACCTTGCGACTAATACGAAAACAATCTTCTTCCGGGATCTTTATATTGAGATACCCTTACAATACCCTCATGAACCTTGGTTTAAAGTGTGGAGCTTATTGGACAACAAACAAATTTTTTTCCTTTTTGAAGAGCTTGAATCCGAGAGCTCCCTCAAGTTCATCCAATTTTTCTTGAAAATTTTCTAAGTATGGAAAGCTTGTCTCACTACTAGTACTACTATATAGTAACATGGAGGGTCAAGATTTGTACATATGTGTTGTTTGGATGAAATTCTCTTAAATACCAAGCCAAGTGGCCCCATTGACTAAGTCAATTATATCAAGCTCTACTACTTGCAAGACTTGGTCATCTTAATAATGGTCAAATGACCCTTTTACCCATGTTATTTTCGTCCAAGACCATTTAAGGGGGGGTGACACGTGTCTCCCTCCCATTAAATCATGATATTTTGTTTTCCGACAATTTCATAATTCCGATAAATTTTTACTAGTCTCAAATCTTAACATTTGGGATTCTTACGTATGTTCTTAAAACATGTCCTGTAATTACGGGGTGTAACAACTTAAATGAGAATTATTCTATTTGTGGCTTGATAGTAATTTGGCTTGCTTAAATGAGAATTATTCTATTTGTGCCTTGATAGTACTTTGGCTTGCTTAAATGAGAATTACTCTTAGTTTGTGAAAAATGAAAGGCATGGTAATTGTCTTGGTTTGTGTAAAAAGGAAAGACATGGTATTTTCTTGGTTTGTGTAAAAAGGAAAGGCATGGTATTGTCTTGGTTTGTGTAAAAAGGAAAGGCATGGTATTGTCTTGGTTTGCTAAAATGATGGTTTATTCATTTTATAAATAAAGGTCAAGAATGGTTTGCTTGCATATGGGTTGCTCATATAGACATTCGTGCAAGTGTCGTATTTCCACATCTCCGCGTCCCTCCATAAAGGGCCGACAACATGGTTCAAGAGATATCATGGAGTAGCTCCCATGGTGTGAGTGGTACACACTTACGGCGGGTCGGATAGATGATGTGCGATTTATACACACGCTTAACGCAAGTGCACGTATCGTTGCAAGTAATATAGTCTAGGTAAGACCGAATATCTTCCTCAGGGACTGGTTTTCAAGTACCGATTATCTATGCTTTAGTTTCTATTTGGTTAACGTTAATTGGGTTGGAATTCTAAACTAATAATGCAGGAAATAAACTAATTATGAAAATACTTTGATTAAAATCAGTTATGATGGAGAATTAGGGCTTCCAAGATCATCAACTGTCCACTCTATTCAATCTTTATACAATTAGACTAACTTCTTCTACATTAAGATAGCAGTTAACTAGACCGTTTTATACTCTGTTAAGGTAATATAAACACTCAACCCCAATGGAGAATCATACATCTTTCGATGACAAGATTGACTACAAAAGAGGATTAAGAGCAATAACCTATTAAGCTACACAAGTATCGGGGTACTTTCGTCCACGATTTAAACATATGTTTATTCAACTATAGTGTTACACCCCAGAATTTCAGGATATGTTTATAAGAACGTACGTAAGAACTCAAAAGTGTTAAGGTTGGAGACGAGTAAAAAATTTATCGGAATTATGGAATTGTCGGAAAACGAAATATTGCATGTAACCGGAGGGCGACACGTGTCACCCCCCTTAGTGGTCTTGGTCGAATTTGTGCATGGGTAGAATGGTCATTTGACAATAATTAAGATGAAAGTCTTGCTAGGCTAAGAGCTTGACAACATTGACCAAGTCAATGAGCCCACATAGCATGATATTTAAATAAAATGCATCCAAGCCACCCATTTGTTTTAATCTAGACCTTCCATTTGGTTATATAAGCTTCCTTAGTAGCAATACAAGGCTTAACACTTTGAAAAAATTTCAAGAATTTTGAAGAAACCCTTGAGGGCTCTCGGCTTTAGCATCCATTAAGAGAGAAAAGAATTGGTATTGTTGTCCCTAATTGCCGATTGGACATTGTATTTTTGGACTAGTTTAATGTCAATTGTGGTGCGGAATTTTACGCGTCTTGATTAAGCGTGTAATCCCCTATTGTTAACTACTTTGTTGAGCCTTAAATGTGGCGTGTTTGGTTATTGAATTCGGCCTTGAAAAAGGTGGCAAAGTATGTAGAAACAAAGGAAGTGTTGTCTGATTTTCCGTAGAATTTAGTGACTTTGCACTTGGAATATTCTACGTTTGAAGTAAGAAGTTAATAGACGTACTATGGTCATTATAGGTTGACATACTACGTACGACATATTGGACTTGGCAAGTGGATTAAACCGAAGAGGTATGTGGAACTTTCTTATCTCTTGAGCATGAATAAGTTGTAAATGTATAGTACGGTAGACGTACGAGTTTTTGATGAATCTAGTCCATTTGATATCCTTGGTTTATCTTAATAATGCTCAAGTTGATTGAGTTAGGGAATTAACTCACTTGTTTAAAAATATTAAGGATATCTTGGCTTTTAAAAGTTAAGAGACTTTAAGTATGTTGAAAGTATTTTGATACTTGTTTTGTTGGAAAGTTTAAGTCTCTTGGTTATAAAGAAGAATGTAAGTATCTAAGGTATAAAGCTAGTATAACGACTTTATGGGAAGTTGGTTATAATAGCTAAGAACTAATACAATCTCCATACATGAACTGAATTAAACAAAGCAAAAGAAAGAAAAGAAAAATACTCAAGAACAAGTCTCCAAGCCTTCTAGCATCCAAGGATTGTGTTGTGGAATATTTAAAATGATGGGATGTGGTAGAATGATGGATAAAGAATGGAATGGAATGGAATGGTGGATGGAGAATGAAATTCTTCTAATGATGTAGAGACTATTTATAGCCCAAGAATCTTTTAGGTAAAGGGTTAGGGATTATGTAGGTAGGAAAAGTTATAGAATCCTTTAGGTAAAGGGTTAAGGAAAAGTTATGGAATCCTTTAGGTAAAGGGTTAAGGAAAAGTTATGGAATCCTTTAGGTAAAGGGTTAAGGATTATGTAGGTAGGAAAAGTTATCCCTTTTGGAGCCTGACAACGTGTCAAATTCAGCCCAAAACTCGGAAATCGCGTCGGCGTCGTGGCCTATGAGGTGGTGCCACGGCGCTAAAAACTGCTTGATGAAATCAACTTCCAGAACATTATTGCGCATTGAGGCGTTTTACGGTGGATTTTCGTTTTTTCGTCCCGTTTTCAGGTCTTCGTCTGATTTCTTCTATACCTCCCGAAACTGCTTAGACTTCATTTCTTGGCCCTTTTAGTGTGAAATTCCATCTCATTTATGCTCATTTCATCTCCTTTTTGTCATTTCTCCATTTCTGACCGATGTGACACAAAAGAAAGGAAAACGACCGTAATATTATACTAAACATCAACAAAATGAGTAAAATACTAACTAAAAATGACTCAAAAAGTGTATATAAAATACACCAATCAAATACCCCCAAACTTAAACTTTGCTCGTCCTCGAGTAAAGCTAAAAAAGATAGAAATAAAGACACGAAAGAAAATAAAATAAAATGACTCAAAGACACTGATCAATTTGCTGCACAATTGTCACTTAGAAAATCATGAAGGTTAGTAGGATAATATGCAGGAACATATAGCATGGATTTTTAGCATTCTAAACACTTCAAGTCAGATATTTCGCAAATTCAATTTAATCATGCTCAATGGAAGTAAGAATACCTAACTATGCATGTCAATTTCAAAATCCTATGGCATGTTCACTTGTTATTCTCCACTAATCATGGATACACATATTAGAGATCTTCAGGGCTTTTCAGGGTTGTAATGTAGGCTTAGGCAGAAGTAGGTAAAAATAGGCATTTAGGCTCAATTTACGTACCATAAGCTCTTTTGCTTTAAATTCTTCCCTTTTCTTTTGATTCTCTTTTTCACTTCATACCTATCTTTCCCCTCTTTTGTTTTGAGAGAATGAGGTGTATGATGAATCGCAGCACCCTGTAACGACGTTAGGGGCCGTTCGCATCGTGCCTTACCCGGCACTAGCGATACATACATCGAGAGAAAATCAGCGGAACATAAAACATGAGTCATTATACAAGAGATATAATAAATAAACAGCAACCAAAGCGGTTGCCTTCAAGATATACATAAAACCTGAACAGTTTAATCCTTTACAACCCTGCCCACAACAGGACTACAGACCTCTAAGATATACAATGACTATGACGGGACAGGGCCCCGCCACACCCCTGAATGTACAAGAACCTACAACTCAGGGAACACCTACCAAAGATAAGCCTCCGGAGAAACGGAGCTTCAAATCTGTTGAATGTGATCCTATGGCGAGGATCCACGGCCGATGTACCTACTGCGGCGTGAACGCAGCCCGAAGGAGGTCGATAACAGTACCAAGTATGTGAAATGCAATCAGTAAATGAAATCATACTAGTCTATATAAAGCGAGACATGTATGATAACCAAACTACGATTCACAACATAAAACGATCATCACTCGATATAACTATGGGTCTCACGCCCACAACATCAATCGAGTTCGCATTATGGCGCGTGCCCCGGAATCGCATCGGTGTAGACATGTCCATGATGCAACAATAATACCAATGTCCCATGGCCACATGCCGGAATGCGCCGGTGTAGACATGTCCATGTGACCTCAACAACAAGACACAATCCAAATGGAAGCATACGTGCGCTACGCATCGTGTCGGTATGTCCAAGAAACAATAAGACAACTTTCCAAATGGGCGCATACCCGTGCGCTACGCGTCGTGTCGGTATGTCAAAGGAAATCACAAGGCGATAATCGAAATGAAACATACGTGCGCTACGCATCGTGTCGATATATCCAAAGCGATTAACCACAAGACCTTAACCAAATGGAAGCATGCGTGCGCCACGCATCGTGTCGGTATGTCCAAAGTGATTAACAACAATAATATTATCAGCGAACGCGTGCGGAATTTCTCGTCACCGTAAACGCCCAAGTAAGTTCTCAACAAGTCAACCGACCCTCCATCGAGACGCCAGAACACGAAATACAACGCTTTGCACAACAAAGGTTATCACAATAAGCATAGCCAAGCTTCACGACAACAAGCATAGGCAAGTTTCACAACAACACAAAGTACTTTCATTTTATACCAAAGTCGGGTTTTAACCCCAAAGTACTACATACGTAAGTTTTTTAAAAGAGATCCATTTCTTTTATAAAAGTCACCGATACCGTAGTATTAGAATGACCAACCCACCTTCCTTTTCAAAACCAAGTAACAACATTCTTTTCCTAAGTTCCAGTTTGCCTAGTTTCAATTACTCAAGCTTCTCATTTTCAAATGGTTTCATAGTTCCCAAACTTAATCACTTGATTCCTTTTTAGAACAATTAAGTAACATATGTCATATATGTGAGTAGTTTATTCTTGTTTATAACGATCTTATTACAGCAGCCATGATCTAGAAAATGTAATATCATTTTGTCTTATCTTAGCTTCTATGCAGATGGAGGTTTCTACTGGTTTTAATACAACACATCATTATTCAATACATTTTCCTTTATTAACGCTGCAGTGGTCTGTCGATACCCATTCTGATTCCCGAAATCAAGAAACATTATCCCTTTAAAAACCAAGTACTCATTACTCACAAATGAGGTTTCACACAAACATCCACATTAAAACAAATAAGTTAAGTCTCTTATCTTATAAGATCAAGTCTCTTAACTTCTAACATCAGTAAACCATTTTCACTTACATAAGGTCGTTATAACTAACTTCCCATAAAGCTATTATAACACCCTATGTTTAAACCAACCAAATCACTTAGCACATGTACGTCTACCGTACTACATAGTTCACAACAATCATGCTAGAAAAGATAGGAAGAGGTTCACATACCTCGCGACGATTTATCGACAATAAGCAAAATGCTCCAAGTACTACAACCTTGCTAGCCCTTTCCACTCCTCGAGTAGAATACGCTATTCTTAGTACTTTCACCTATAAAGGTCACAAACGTCTATTAACCCCAAAACACAAGTTTCTATCTTTCTATAGAAAATTCGGCAGCACCTCCCCCCCCCCGCAACAGCGTAAATCTCCTCCTCTATCGAGGCCGGCTACCAAGCCAACCAGGGGGGGGGGGTATACACGTCTAACCGGACGTGTACAATTCTACTCGATGTCTACACAAGTCTCTTGCAATATCCTATGTAAATCTGATTCGATTCGATTCTTTATTCTTGAGCTTAAGTCAAAAGACATTGCCGAATACTAAGTAGTTCCATATATAGTATACTTCAACCAAACATGTAATTTCTAATTACAATAGAGGGACAAGATAATTACCTCGATAAGCCCAAAATTATCCGAGTTTAATGTCGCTCCTGAGCAAGGTTTAGCTCCACTCCGTGCGCTCCAAACCACTCCAAACAACCCTTAGAAGTTCTAACCAACTTCTACTCACATACTTCAACCAACTATGAAGATTTCCTTAGGGTTTCGGTTTGAGACTAAAAGGACAAAAGGTAGTATTTCCGGACTCTACGTAAAGAGGTATCTTTAGAATACTACAAGGTACAAGGCTAAGGTATTTTGGGCATTATAACAATACTAGGGGAGTATTTCTATACCACAACAAGGGGTATTATACGAAAACAACTAGGCTAGGGGTACCATGGCTAGACCTCACAAGGGAGGGGAGACCTCACGCCAAAGGCCACTTTCTGGGGAGAGGAGCTCTTGGGCGAGAGTCAACAAGAGGGAGGAGGGATTGAAGACTTGGAAACATTTGTGGATGAATGAAGTCTTCACAAAGGGGGTATTTATAGCAAACCCAAATGCCAACCAATGGCCAAGATCGAGCCATGTGCAAGGCAAGTGTAAGGCCTTGATCGCCAAGTGCACCCTAACCCCTACTCCACAAAACATGGCACAAGACAAGCCACAAAACAAGGCCAAAACAAGGCACAAAACAAGGAACCAATAGGGCCAAGCGTGAGCCACAAAGATAATCGATTCGTGAACGAATCGTCCACGGACGCCCACAAGCTTCGATGTGAGGGTGACACATGTCACCTCCCGTTGGTCCAAAATGTTTCGTCTCTCGGAAAAATTCGCAAAAATTAAAAAGGACATAGCCGGAATTTTCCCTACGAAAATGTGGAAACGTTTCGTCGGAAAAACGACTCTAGTCGGCACTGCGCCCAAATGTAACCGGCCAAGCCACTGGCGGGGTGACACGTGTCACCCTCCTATTGGCCCTCAAAACGTCTTTGAAAAAATATCCACAATGGCCAAAATCTCGAAAACAAAGTGGGCCCACAAAATCAGAAATTTCTCCGTGGGCCCACGTGACCATTTCCAAAAATAAAATTCCATAATTCTAATATAATCTATGAAGTCCAAATACCTAAATGGGAATCCAATTCCCGTTAACGAACCTTTTTCTTCACAAATGACCGGAAACTTTTCCGTCGAAAACTCACATCTTTCATTCTTTTCAAAATTTTTGCCGTACGCTCGCACGTACGTCCTCACATACATACCCTGAAACTACGGGGTATAACATTCTCCCCTCCTTAGAAACATTCGTCCCGAATGTTCCTTCTCAAGACGGATATCGATGAAGTTCCTCTAACAAGTTGTCAACGCCACAGCTTGGCCACGAAATAACACACGTTCTCTTCCTTCCTTACTCGTCGTGCCCTTCTCGAACACTTGAACTCTCCCAGTACGTACCATACTTCAGTCATTACTCGCTTCGAAAATCTCTGGAGTCACTACCTCCAAACTTGGTCATCTTACTAACCTCAAACTTCCTTAAGGCCATTCCCGCCTTTACGAACCGCTCGGTCGAACGCGTCCACGAACTCATCGATGATCATACAAACTTGGGCCTAGCATCCTCGTGACCCTACCACTGGCGGACCACCTAACGGACCCCACCCCAAACCGGGTTCTGGTTGACCCGCAAATGGTCCTCAACCCGACCCCCAATCGTAAACTCTTGTTCCCGATCCGAACAATCTTACTAATTCACGTCATGAAAGCTACCACTTCCATCTCACACTACCCACGGACTTATCACACAAATAAATCCCACGTACTACTACTCGATAAGGTCAAAAATAAATCTTTAACTCAAGACGACCTTACCCTAAGGTCTCGGTCCGTGACATAGTCTAAGGTTCGCACTTACCATGCCCCCATACGTATCCTTCCAACTAACCATGCATTTTAACTCACACATATCACAATGCTATCCGCATAGCACACAATAATGAGATCATCATAACAAGCATACCAAAACTCTAGAGGTTAAGGATATAAAGCTACCGCTCACTCTAATCATAGGCACTGCAGGCGCATAGTTGTAGAAGGTGATGAACCAGCCACAGATCCTCGGGCGTCGAGTCGTAACATCCGCGCCCTTGGTAGGACAGTTCCTCGCAAATGGCCTGCTGGCCGCATGCAAAACAAACTCCCAATCTAGCACGACACTCTCCAAAATGGAGTCTACCACAATGGTCACAACGAGGTAGGGTGGCTTCACCGGTTAACACCCGCTTCGCAGAAAATCTGAACCTGGAGCCCCGACCGCCTCAAGACGGTGGAGGACCACTGCACCGTGGGGTATATAACTAACTCGCCTTGGCGGTCCGCCTCGAAAGCCACCAGGACCTGCCGTCACGGCCCTTCTGGCTGATCCAGTCATTCCGTCGACCCTCCGTGCCTCACATCTGGTGCATGAGCTCGCATGCGGGCAATGTCCATGCCTGAAGAGAAACACCCGCACAAGATTCGCCATATAATCATCAAGCCCGTGGCGTAGCGATGCACCCTATCCTCCATATTCGCAACTAAGCGCAGGACATATCGAGCTAAAGAATCGAACTCGACATTGTACTTCGACGGCGCCTCTCTGTCTCATTAACAAAAATCTATCGCCCGCGTTCTCCTCATCTGCGGAGGCAAGAAGTGCGTGAGAAAGCCCCGAAAACTCATCCCATACCGGAGGTGCATGCTCTCCCGAAAGCTCCCATGAATCAAACCAATCGATCGCGGTATCACGCGGCCGATGCGAACCAAAGGTCACAGACTCGGTTTACGAAGCCTTGATCACCGCATGATCGTCAGAATCGCCGGATGAACTCGCGGATCATCCTCGTGCCTCGACCGTAAAACTCGGCGGCTACAACTCGAAAGTCCGTAGCCTCAAACTATTCGCCGGGGTGAACCATGGTGCATCGAATCGAAGGCTGATCCGGCCTATCCTCATATTCGCCACGACCACGCCAAGAATCGCCGTCTCCTTGTAACCCATCTCCTTCGCCTGCATCGTGGGATGGAGGCTCGTGTATGCGGTCTCGGCGGCCATTGCCGCGCTCTAACCTCGCTGGGTGGCGGCGCTACAAAACCCGCCGTCAAGCACAACCTCGTGTCTGCGGGCTCGCGCTGCGTACTCCTCAGTATCTCACTAGCGGCACCCTCGGCCGCCTTGCCCTTCCAGGCTCTGCTTTGCTTGCGGAGGCATAAGCGGTAAAACGAGATACGTCGGAGGGTCCAACTTACAACACGGCTCTAAGGCACGATCTCGGGATGAGAAGAATGGAAACTAATCCTAAATGTCTCGCAGCCTCCGATTATAGATGTGGTGCACAACACATCGATAATCAAGACTCTACTAGACACGATGCGTAGACACTTTCCGAGGATTAATCGCTCGATACCACTTTTGTAACGACCGCCCGGGCGTTGCATCGTGCCTTACCCGGGCACCCTAGCGATACATACATCGAGAGAAAATCAGCGAACATAAAACATGAGTCATTATACAAGAGATATAATAAATAAGCAGGCCAACCAAAGCGGTTGCCTTCAAGATATACATAAAACACGAGCAGTTTAATCCTTTACAACCCCGCCACAACAGACTACAGGACTCTAAGATATACACGACTATGACGGACAGGGCTCGCCACACCCGAATGTACAAGAACCTACAACTCTGTGGAACACCTACTAAAGATAAGCCTCGGAGAAGCGGAGCTTCAAATGCGCGAATCGTGATCCTATGGCGAGGATCCACGGCCGATGTATTCTCTACTGCGGCATGAACGGCCTTCAAGGAGGTCGATAACAGTACCAAGTATGTGAAACTGCATAATATCAGAAATGAAATCATACTAGTCTATATAAAGCAGGAGACATGTATGATAACCAAACTACAGTTCACAACATAAACAGTCATCACTCCAATATAACTATGGGTCTCACGCCCACAACATCAATCAGGTTCGCATTATGGCCGCATGCCCCCGGAATCGCATCGGTGTAGACATGTCCATGATGCAACAATAATACCAATGTCCCATGGCCACATGCCCCCGGAATTCTGCATCGGTGTAGACATGTCCATGTGACCTCAACAACAAGACAAAGAATCCAAATGGAAGCATACCCGCAGCGCTACGGCATCGTGTCGGTATGTCGAAAGGGAAACAATAAGACAACTTTCCAAATGGACGATACCCGCGCCACGATCGTGTCGCGATGTCCAAAAGGAAATCCAAGGCGATAATCGAAATGGAAACATACCCGCGCGCACGATCGTGTCGATATCCAAAGCGATTAACCACAAGACCTTAACCAAAATGGAAGCATACCCGTGCGCTACGCATCGTGTCAGTATGTCCAAAGTGATTAACAACAATAATACTATCAACAGGAACGTACCCGTGGAATTTCTCCGTCACTGCCGGCACGTCCAAGTAAGTTCTCAACAAGTCAACCGACCCTCCATCGAGAGACGCGGTAACACAGAAATACAACGCTTTGCACAACAAAGGTTATCACAATAAGCATAGCCAAGCTTCACAACAACAAGCATAGGCAAGTTTCACAACAACACAAAGTACTTTCATTTTATACCAAAGTCCGGGTTTTTAACCCCAAAGTACTACATACGTAAGTTCTTTTAAAAGAGATCCATTTCTTTTATAAAAGTCACCCGATACCCGTAGTATTAGAATGACCAACCCACCTTCCTTTTCAAAACCAAGTAACAACATTCTTTTCCTAAGTTCCAGTTTGCCTAGTTTCAATTACTCAAGCTTCTCATTTTCAAATGGTTTCATAGTTCCCAAACTTAATCACTTGATTCCTTTTTAGAACAATTAAGTAACATATGTCATATACGTGAGTAGTTTATTCTTGTTTATAACGATCTTATTACTGACCATGATCTAGAAAATGTAATATCATTTTGTCTTATCTTAGCTTCATGCAGATGGAGGTTTCTACTTGGTTTTAATACAACACATCATTATTCAATACATTTTCCTTTATTAACGCTCGCAGTGGTGCGTCGATGCCCATTCGATTCGAAATCAAGAAACATTATCCCTTTAAAACCAAGTACTCATTACTCACGAATGAGGTTTCACACAAACATCCACATTAAAACAAATAAGTTAAGTCTCTTATCTTATAAGATCAAGTCTCTTAACTTCTAACATCAAGAAACCATTTTCATTTACATAAGGTCGTTATAACTAACTTCCCATAAAGCTATTATAACACCCTATGTTTTAAACCAACCAAATCACTTAGCACATGTACGCCTACCGTACATAGTTCACAACAATCATGCTAGAAAAGATAGGAAGAGGTTCACATACCTCGCGACGATTTATCGACAATAAGCAAAATGCTCCAAGTACTACAACGCTAGCCCTTTCCACTCCTCAAGTAGAATACGCTATTCTTAGTACTTTCACTATAAAGGTCACAAACGTCTATTAACCCCAAAACACAAGTTTCTATCTTTCTATAGAAAATTGGCAAAGACCTCCCCCAACAGCGTAAATCTCCTCCTCTATCGAGGCGGCTACCAAGCCAACCGGGGGGTATACACGCCTAACGGACGTGTACAATTCTACTCGATAATACTACACAAGTTCACTGCAATACACCTATGTAAATACGATTCGATTCTTTATTCTTCAGCTTAAGTCAAAAGACATTGCGAATACTAAGTAGTAGTTCCATATATAGTATACTTCAACCAAACATGTAATTTCTAATTACAATAGAGGGACAAGATAATTACCTCGATAAGCCCAAAATTATCCGAGTTTAATGTCGCTCCTGAGCAAGGTTTAGCTCCACTCCGTGCGCTCCAAACCACTCCAAACAACCCTTAGAAGTTCTAACCAACTTCTACTCACATACTTCAACCAACTATGAAGATTTCCTTAGGGTTTTGGTTTGAGACTAAAAGGACAAAAGGTAGTATTTCCGGACTCTACGTAAAGAGGTATCTTTAGAATACTACAAGGTACAAGGCTAAGGTATTTTGGGCATTATAACAATACTAGGGGAGTATTTCTATACCACACCAAGGGGTCTTCTAGGAAATCAGCTAGGCTAGTGGGTACCTTGGCTAGACCTCATGAGGAGGGGAGACCTCGCGCCAAAGGCCACTTTCTGGGAGAGGAGCTCTGACGAGAGTCAACAAGAGGAGGAGGATTCAAGACTTGGAAACATTTGTGGATGAATGAAGTCTTCACAAAGGGGGGTATTTATAGCAAACCCAAATGCCAACCAATGGCCAAGATCAAGCCATGTGCAAGGCAAGTGTAAGGCCTTGATCAAGCCAAGTGCACCCTAACCCCTACTCCACAAAACATGGCACAAGACAAGCCACAAAACAAGGCCAAAACAAGGCACAAAACAAGGAACCAATAGGGCCAAAAACGTGAGCCACAAAGACAATCCAATTCGTGAACCAATCGTCCACTTGGACGCCCACAAGCTTCCAATGTGAGGGTGACACATGTCACCCTCCCGTTGGTCCAAAATGTTTCGTCTCTCGGAAAAATCCGCAAAAATTAAAAAGGACATAGCCGGAATTTTCCCTACGAAAGCTGTGGAAACGTTTAAAAACGACTTAGTCGGCACTTGTGCCCAAATGTAACCGGCCAAGCCACCAGGCGGGGTGACACGTGTCACCCTCCTATTGGCCCTCAAAAACGTCTTTCGAAAAAATATCCACAATGGCCAAAATCTCGAAAACAAAGTGGGCCCCACAAAACCGTAAATTTCTCCCGTGGGCCCCACGTGACCATTTCCGAAAATAAAATTCCATAATTCTAATATAATCTATGAAGTCCAAATACCTAAATCTGGGAATCCAATTCCCATTAACGAACCTTTTTCTTCACAAATGACCGGAAACTTTTCCGTCGAAAACTCACATCTTTCATTCTTTTCAAAATTTTTGCCGTACGCTCGCACGTACGTCCTCACATACATACCCTGCAACTACGGGGTATAACACCCCCAAACTTAGGCTTTTGCCTATTTATTATTACTTTTTCATTGGGGTGCATCAAAATTGTTCACACTCTATTGTCTCTTTTTCAACACTTTATATTCCAAACAACTCAATTTTTCTACTTATGGCACAAATATGGAATTTTTAGGGTGTCAAAGAAAAGATCTTATTTTAGGCTCAAAGGGGCTGACTAGGGATACAATTTTAATGTCAGGGATAGGCAATGAATGGTAAGAAAGGGCTAACAAAGAAATGCCTGAGTCATCTCCCTAACATGCATATCCTAACTATTTCGCCTCAAATACCAAGCAAGCAGACACATAGGTTTTCATCATTAACAATGCACAAATCAAGCAAGATACCCCAAATAGTTCGATTTCATGAATTTTTGGCATATCTAACCTAAGTGTTCAGATAGTTGCTTCTAATTCCATTACATTATTCAACCTTACTTCACTAGGCGTTTCCAGTAACTACATCATGCATGATCTTAAAAAAAAATTATGTCACGACCGAACGGGGCGTGGTGGTGCCTACCAGGCACCCTAGTGATACAACATCGAGAGAAAATCGTGAAATAAAAACTAAAACATGAGACAAGTCATAAAGCATAAACCAAAGCTAACTAAAGCGGTCACCTTCCGAATATATACATATATATCAACAATGATTAAGTCCTTTTACAAACCACGCCCACAAAAGATTACTGCACCTCTAAGAATGTAACCATAACTATGACGGACAGGCCCCGCCATACCCCTGAATGTACAAGTAACTACACTGACAGAGGACTATACCAAAGATAAGCCTCCGAAGAAACGGAGCTTCCCAAAAAGCTGAACTGTGCTCCTAAGAGCGCGGATCCACAACCGATGTACCTCTACTTGTCACACCATTTCGGCCCACATGGCCACACAAGGGGGGTGTCACGTGTCGCCCCCTTACTCGTCCACAATATTTCATCCTCCGAAAATATCCAAAATACCGAAAATCTCAAAACAAAGCGGGCCCATAAAGCCAGTAAATTTCTCCTGTGGCCCCACGTAACCATTTCTCAAAATAAAATCCCAAAATTCTAATAAAATCCAAGAAGTACAAATACCAAATCGGGAATCCAATCCACTAACGAACCTTTTTCTTCACAAAAACCGGAAACTTTTCCGTCGAAAATTCACATCTTTCTTTCATTCCAACATTTCTGTCGTATACTCGTACGTATGTCCTCACATACATACCCTGAAACTACGGGGTGTAACATTTTTCCCCCCTTAGAATCATTCGTCCCGAATGTTCCTTCTAAGTCTCTAAACATACATGCGCCGGTGTAGTCTCCACTACTACACTTACAAAAATCGATCACGCCACCAATGGCCAGAATATAACATGTGCGCAAAACTCAAATCCAAGCCAACAAGGAATCTCCTCTAACGTGTATAACAACACTAACTCTCACTCCTGGTCCAAAGGATACTCTTGAAACCTAGTAACATGGAGTACTCAACGTATCGCCTCCTAAGTCGGACCAAGGTTATCTTATAGCAACCCTACTATTGTACAACCAATGCCGAAAGGCCCAAAAGTACTTGGCTAAGTTGCCTCGCTCCAAAACTCGTCACACCCTTCCGAGGTGGTACCTTCAAGAAGACCCACCGTCAACCTGAACTCCAAGTGTTGATGCTGATTATCCGCACGGCTTCTGCTGACTCCGAGCTGCTAACAACCTCATCTGTATAAGCTTCACCCTATCCACATTCTGTTGAAACAAGTATGTACCCACTATCTGAACCTTGCCAACATCGAACCAATCGATCGGTAACCAACACTTCCGCCTATACAAGACTTCATAAGGCGATATCCTAATACTGAATTGGTAGCTATTATAATAATACACACTCAACAAGAGGCACATAATCCTTACTGCTACCCCTGAAATCACAACACCGGCCCGAGGGTAAATGCAATACTGAGACTCACTCGAGTTCTTATCCCTGCCTGGTAAAACCTCCAGACACAAAAGAAATAGCCGCGGGCTCCACTGCTGCCATAGAAAGTAGGAACCCGTGCGACCTTACAACCTCACGATACATAACATCTCGCATAACCCTCCGCCGAGTAAACAGTCCTGACTGAAAGACAAGATAGGCTGACCTCATCAGCCTGACTACTGGTCGAACGCATCCTCGAACTCGTACGATGGTTACCTAAACTTGGGCCTAGCACCCTCGTGATCCTACCACCTGGCGGGACCACCACAAACTGACCCCATCCCATTCCGGGCTGCGGGTTGACCCGCGATAATGCCTCAACCCGACCCGCTATCGCGCCAAACTCTTGTTCCCCGATCCGGAACAATCTTACTAACACAAGTCATGAAAGCTACCACTTCCAGCTCACACTACCCATGGAATTATCCCACAATACATATCACGCATACCTAGTACTTCGACAAAGACCAACCGTAAAATCATCCACTCAAGGCGTCCATGCATCGAGTCCTAGCGTTATAAATTCTAAGGCTCACAATCGTCGTCTCGGACTTACCCTTTCTCAACTACCCATGTTTTCTAATTCACACTTAACACAATGCTACCCGTACATAACACTTAACACGTATCCACCATAACAACATAACCAAGTCTTTTAAGGGCTAAAGGTATCTCTGCAACTACTGCCTTACTTTCTCTTTGTCGCTCTAATCATAATCCTGCCCTGCAGGGCGCCTAGTTATACAAGGCGATGATCCAGCCACCGATCCCGAAGGCTGAATCTCTACATCTGTGCTACCTCTGGTCGGACAAACTCTCACCAAATGGCCCTGTTGGCCGCAAGCATACAAGCTGTCGAAGCAGTACGACACTCCCCATAATGGAGTCTATTACAATGGCCACAACGAGGTAGGGGTGACCTCATCTGACTAACACCCCTTCTCGAACAAGCAACCCGCGACTGACCCGGCAGGCTGAGTCATCCCTCTTGTATCCCTCCTACTTGGATATCCTCCCATCACATGGCCCTGACGGCCACAGGTATAACAATCTCCCAAACTAGCACGACACCCTGAGGATCATCCTCAGCTTTCTATCCATAGAACTCTGGCGAACTGCAACTCAAGAAATCCCGAAGTCTCAGACTACTGGATCTAGGGTGAACCACTGGTACTGCCGGAACCACCGGCTTCCGTCCGTCCTCATTCCCAGCCACCAGCCTAGCTAGTAACTGGGCCATTTCCTTGAACTCATATCCTCGGCTCCTGGCCGTGGTACCGGAGGCTCAGTTATCGTGGCCTCGTGAGAAAGCGCCGCCGCTCTAAACTATCTTTGGGGCTAGCGGCGTCATAAAACTCATCGTCAAGTACTATCTCGTAACGACCGGGCCTAAGCCTCGTGCCCTACGTGTTTTACTCGCAGCTCCCTCTGCTGCCTTGCCCATCTGGGCCCTGGTTGCCTTGCGCGGAGGCATAACTGGTACATAAGAATACGCCAGAGGGAGTCCAACTTATAACACAACTCTAAAGCACGATCTCAGAGTGAGAAGAATGGAAACCAATCCTAAATATCCTGCGACCTCCACGATTATAGGTGTGGTGCACAACACGCCGATAATCAAGACTCTACTAGATACGGTGCAGTAGACACTTTCCGAAGATTAAGCGCTCGATACCACTTTTGTCACGACCAACCAGTCCGTGGATCGGTGCCTTACCGGGCACCCTAGTGATACAACATCGAGAAAATCGGAAATAAAAACTAAAACATGAGACAAGTCATAAAGCATAAACCATGCTAACCAAAGCGGTCACCTTCACGAATATATACATATATATATCAACACAAGCAGTTAAATCCTTTTACAAACCACGCACAACAAGATTACATGGACCTAAGAATGTAACCATAACTATGAAGGGACGGGCTCCCGCCATACCACGAATGTACAAGTAACTACACCGACAGTGGACTATACCAAAGATAAGCCTCAAGAAACGAAGCTTCCCAAAGTGACTGTACTCTAAGAGCGCGGATCCACAACGATGTACCTACTCTGCGGATGAACGCGGCCACGGGCGAGGTCGATAACAGTACCAAGTGTGTGAAACTGAAAATACTGTAATGAAATCATAATAGTCTATATAAAGCAGGAGACATGTATGATAACCAAACTACAGTCCATAATATATAAACAGCCATGTCAAGTCAGGGACTCACGCCCTCAAAGTCGTTTACTCAAGTATAACAATGGGTCTCATGCCCACAACATCAATCATGCACGTGGAATACCTTTCTCACTGCCGGCAGTCTATGATATAATCACACCAAGAAGTACACATGAACACTAGGTCCCACCTGTGTCATAACAACCGTACTAACAATATTATACAACCAAACCACGAAGCTGACACGGCAAGTCTGGCCGACTACGGATACCAAGGCGTGTCACGTATTGGCGGGCAATACGAGGGCTAACTACGGTACCAAGGCGTGTCACGAGACTTCGTCACTACATTGAATGGGCAAGTCGAGGGTTAACTACCGTGTACAGGCGAATCAGCCACGAGGCGGGCAAATCTGGCCGACCACGGATACCAAGGCCGATCAGTAAACCTCATGGAGAGCTAGTCCATGGAACAACAATCCTAATGGAACCATACCCGCGCCACGATCGTGTCGATGTCCAAAAGGAAACAACAAGAAACAATCAAAATGGAAGCATACTCGTGGGCCACCCATCGTGTCGGTATGCCCGTCCATCAAGAATAACATGACTGGCCCTCCATCGAGAGACGCGGTAACATAAGAATACAACACTTGCACAATAAGGCTATCACACGCAAACATAGGCACTTTACACACAACTCAAGGTACTTTCATTTTATGCCAAAGTCCAGGTTTTAACCCCAAAGTACTACGTCGTTAAATTCTTTTTAGAAGATCCATTTCTTTCACAAAGTCACCCGATACCGTAGTATCAAAATAAGGTGACTAACATTTTAATTAAAACAACTTCGGACTTTCCTTTTTAAAACATATTAAGACAATAACATACCTTCCTTTTAGACCAAAGCGCTTCTCACTACCAAGTTACCCTTTTAAAACCAATGATAAAACCATTCCTTTGTTTTCATAAAGTCCTTATAACTAACTTCCCATAAAGTCGTTATAACACTTTATGTTCTAAACCAAAACTCTTGAATTCCACAAGTCTCTTTCTTTTAAAACAACAACAAGTATTCTTTAAAACCCAATAATGTACTCTTTTCAAAACAAGTAACCTATACTTAAAATCAAGTTACTTCTTTTTCCGAAAACAAGTCGTTATAAGTCACGTCTCTTATCTTTCAAGATCAAGTCTCTTAACTTTCAAAATCAAGTCGTTTATAAGTCAAGTCTCTTATCTTTGAAGATCAAGTCTCTTAACTTCTACAATCAATAAACCATTCTTTTACCTACATAAAGTCGTTATAACTAACTTCCCATAAAGCTATTATAACACGCATGTATTAAACCAACCAAATCACTTAGCACGTACGTCACCGCACTACATAGTTCAAAACAATCATGCTAGAAAAGATAGGAAGAGGTTCACATACCTCGCGACGATTATCGACAATAAGCAAAACGCCCGCGATCAGTAACCTGCTAGCCTTTTCCACTCTTCAAGTAGAATACGCTACTCGAAGTACTGCAACCTATAAAGGCCACAAAACGCTACTCGAAGTACTGCAACCTATAAAGGCCACAAAACGCCTATCAACTCCTAGATCTCTTAGAGTATTCTAAATACAAGATTCGTATTCTACGAAAATTCGCGGCACCTCCCCGTATCTCATAAATCTCCTCCTATCCGGCCCGCTACTGTGCCAACAACTCGAGGATTACCGTCTAACGGGCGTGTTCAATTCGCTTCACATTAATACTACAAGTCACATGAAATGCAGTCAATGTAAATCTGATTCAATCCTTTATAATCATCCTTCCAACATAATATACTCAAGTATAACTACTACAACATGTAAAATCCAATTACAATAGGGGCATAGATCATTACCTCGATAAGCCCAAAATTATCCAAGTTTATAAGTCGATCGAGCAACGTTTAGCTCCAATTCCTTACGCCCAACCCGCTCCAAGCGACCCTTAGAAGTTTCTAAACAACTTCTAAAAACTTCCACCAAGCTAGGAAGATTTTTCTAGGGTTTCGTTTGCGACTATTGGAATAAAGTAGCATTTCCGGGCTCCTAGTATTAAAATAACTTTGGAATACTACTAGGGATACTAGGCCAATGTATTTGGGATTATACAATAATACTCCAAGTATTTTCTTACACAAGAGGGGAGGGGGACGAAACATAGCCTAAAGGGAGGGAAATATTTTGCCTTGGAGGCTTTAAGTGTGAGATGATT
Source organism: Przewalskia tangutica (assembly GCA_029844215.1). Taxonomy (NCBI): domain Eukaryota; kingdom Viridiplantae; phylum Streptophyta; class Magnoliopsida; order Solanales; family Solanaceae; genus Przewalskia; species Przewalskia tangutica. Next base: position 78,288,925 of record CM056720.1, on the reverse strand, counting down.
TAAGTCTTCAACTTAAGGGGTATATATAGAAGGATCAAGGGCCATGATCTAAGCAAGTGGGTGGTCAAGATTGGGCCATGTGTGTGTGGGTCCCACCACACCACATGGCCAACGAATTGGGTGCCAAGTGTTAGGGCCATTTTCGGCCAAATGAGTAGGTGACAAGTGGCTTGCCACTTGTCACACCATTTCGGCCCACATGGCCACACAAGGGGGGTGTCACGTGTCGCCCCTTACACAAATCCACAATATTTCATCCTCGAAAATATCCAAAATACCGAAAATCTCAAAACAAAGCGGGCCCCATAAAACCAGAATTTCTCACATGGGCCCCACGTAACCATTTCGAAAATAAAATCCCAAAATTCTAATAAAATCCAAGAAGTACAAATACCAAATCTGGGAATCCAATTCCCACTAACGAACCTTTTTCTTCACAAAAACCGGAAACTTTTCCGTCGAAAATTCACATCTTTCTTTCATTCCAACATTTCTGTCGTATACTCGTATGTATGTCCTCACATACATACCCTGGAACTACGGGGTGTAACACAATATATGATTCAAAAAATACTCAAAAATACACAAAACAAATCAAAAAGCAAAAACAATAAAACACCCCCCAAACTTAAATCACACATTGTCCCCAATGTGTGCAAGACTCAAAATAAAAAAATGGGACAACTCATCGACACAACACGGTCATAACGGAGTGCGGAAGGAAAATGCGAATTTGCAGAATATGGCTCGGAACTTTAGCGCCACGCCCTAAGATTCGGTGGCGTGGCGCCCCAATCTTGTGGCTCTGAGTTCGGCGCCACAGCGCGATTCTGGCCGCTGCGGCGACTTTTCCTTTTTTCCGGATTTTTGGTCCTTTTTCCTCAGATTTAGCTTTCAGTCCACCTGTCATTCAACAACACAAAACAAGAACCCAAGACCGTGAGACTGTTCAAGACAAAATAAAACAAACTAAAGACAAAAATCAAACTAACATAATTAAAAACATTGGGTTGCCTCCCAACAGCGTTGTATTGCGTCTTTTAGCCGGACGCAGTTAACCTTTACTAGTGCCCGACTGATCCTTCTGCGATCTACTTGCAATCCGTACAGTTATTGTTGCAGGTCTCACTTCAACTACAACAATTGCTTCAAACAAGGGCCTCAGATATACGATTATCCCCCAAGTAAATAAGGCAGGCTTGTCTTCTAGGCTCTCTATAATGTAGGGATCAGTGAGATTCCCAACATATCTCAACTCTAAGGGGTGCCCTTGAAAGTATGGACTTTCTATTTAAGGATCAACAGTGGCAGCTGGCGGTGTTTCTTCTGCAATAGGTACAAGAAAAAGATTTTCCAAGGAATCCAAAAAGATGAATGATTGGATCTCAGTAACCTTTTCCTTCTCTACATCAATTATCTCTCCAAATTCCTCACTAGCTGAGTGTGGTTCAGGCTCATCAACTTGCTTACCCCCTCCCATAATGATGTTGCTAGGCAGATTTGCTTGAGGTGTATTGCTCATATTATCCATCAGTTGCCCTATGTGGGTCTCCAAATTTTTGAGGGACTCTCTTATCTCAGCCATAAACTGAGTCTGGCACTTGGTGAGCCTGAGTATGCCTGCCTGCAACTCATCTAGATCTTCCTCTAGAACTTGTGGGTTAAGCTGTTGTTGATGACTCCACTGTCTCTGATAGTAGTAGTCCATATGTCCTGAATTTTAATTTATTTATTTTTTAATTTTTTTTTTCGAATTTAACCTGCAAAGTAAGAAAACAACAAAAGGTGATAAAAAGATGCTCGCAAACTTGTTCTTGGAGCAACCAAATTAGAAATAAGAATAGATAAATCGATATTGAAAGTACGCCAATCCCCGGCAACGGCGCCAAAAACTTTATGCGCGATTTATGCACTGTTACACCCCGTAACTCCAGGACATGTTTAAGAGAATGTACGTAAGGAACTCAAGACTTGAATAGGGTACGAAAGGGAGAATTGTTTTTCCGACGGAAAATCTTCCGAACGTCGGGAAGGAGAAATGTTCGTTGGTGAGAATTAGATACTCAAAATGCATTAATTGAAGAGTATGGAACTTATTATCATTATGGAAATTTAATCTTACAGATTTGGTCACGTGGGGCCCAACCGCTGAATTTTACGTTTTGTGGGACCCACGAGGGTTACAGAATTTTATGGACGAATGGGAGGGCGACACGTGGCACCCCCTCATTGGTCTTGGACGAATTGGAGCAAGGGTTGAATGGTCATTTGACCATTGTGTAGATGAGCAAGTCTTGCTAAGCTTGAGCTTGACATTGTTGACTAAGTCAAGAGCCACTTGGCTTGATCCCTTTCATCCAAATTTAACATGTGTTGTAATCTAGACCCTCCAATGTGTTATATAGTCATCCATGTAGCAAGAAAAGGCTATTTTACACTTAGAAAAAATTAGAACACTTAGGGTTCTTGAGAGAGGCTCTCGGCTTTGAGCATTTGTGAGCAAGAAAAAATTGTAATTTTTTCCATTATTCATGATACTTTAACCCAAGGTCCCTAAGGGTATTGTAAGGTTATCTCAATAGAATGATTTCGGAAAAACAACGTTTTTACGTTAGTCGCAAGGCGAAACCCTAAGGTGTTCTTCAACTTTGAAGATGGAACTTGAAGAAGAGTTCTTCATAGGCTTCTAAGGAGTTCTTGGAGCGGATTGGAATATAAGAAAAGGAGCTAAGAATTGCTAAGGAACAACTTTGAATCTTGGGAAGATTAAGGGCTTGAAAAGGTATAATTCTTGTCGTTTTAGTAATTAAGATTACTTATTGTTGTAGCTATGGATATTAGCAAGCATGAGGTTTTTTTATTATGAAGTTGATAAGTGTTATGGATATTGGAACTCTAATCCGAAAACTAGCATGTTTAGCCCTTAAGATTACAATTCGATTTGAGTATTAGTATAAGTTGTCACATGTTATATAAAGAAGGAAATTGTAGTTGTTGAAGTTGTTTATGACTAAATAACATGTTTGACCCAAGAATTTGGATTGGAAAAGAATTGGAAGACTTTGAGTTGTTGTTTATGTTAGCCGAGAATGGCTTTAATTATGGAACTAGTTTCGTATTAATTTGTGGGGCAGAATTTTACACGTCTTGTTAAGGCGTGTAATCCCCTTTGGTTAGCTGAATTTTTGGGCCTTAAATGTGGCGTGTTTGGTTATTGTATTCGGCCTTGAAAAAGGTGGCAAAGTATGTAGAAACAAAGGAAGTGCTGTCCGATTTTCCGTAGAATTTAGTGTCTTTGCACTTAGAATATTCTACGTTCGAAGCTAGAGGTTAATGGACGTATTATGGCCATTTTAGGTTGAAGTACTAAGTATAGCGGATTCTACTTGAAGGATGGAATAACTATCAAGGTTGAAGTACTTCGGAGCATTTTGCTATTTGTCGATAATCGTCGCGAGGTATGTGAACCTCTTCCTTCTTTTGACATGATTCTATGTATGGAATATACATGTGGTATTATTTCATGATTCCTTCTACTCTTAGAAGTTAAGAAGTATGTATGTTGATTTACTCTACGTAAGGGTTATGTCTAAATTATCCTAAGTTCTTACCAAGTCTTATGGGGGATGTTGGTAAGAGTCGTTATGAGGTATTTGGAGCCAAGTTGACTTGGCTAATTTACGGCACGAATGAGAATAAGTATCAAACAAGCCACTGCAGCGTTAATAAAGGAAAATGTAATGACAATCAATTATGTTAAAATGAGTAGAATTCTCCATCTGCATAGAAACTAAGATAAGACAAAATTGTATTACATTTTCTAGATCATGGCTACTTGAATAAGATCGTTATAAATAAGTATAACTTATTCACAACGCACCAATGTATATGTTACTTAACTTATAAGAATTTACGTATGAAGCTTTAAGACTATGGATCTCGAATTCTTAAAAGTTAAGGGACTTTATTTTTCAAGTTATGGGACTTGATTTGAAAGTATAAGTCTCTTGGTTATAAAAGGAATGAATTTTTCTAAGACATAAAGAGTTATAACGGCTTTATGGGAAGTTGGTTATAAAAACTTTATGGAAGACTAAAAGAATGGTTTTCTTCAGTATTGTAAGCAAAGAAATGACTTGAAATAAAGAAGGGCAAATTGTTTTAAAGGTACCAATTGCTTAAGGTTTTAAAGAAAGAAGTCACGTGATTAGAAGCCTATAATTGTATTTCTAAAAAGGTATTGTGACTTGTCTTGAAAAGTAAGTATGACTTGATACTACGGTTATTAGTATCTTGGAAGTTTTATTTGAAAAAGAGTCATTTTAAAGGAGTAGAGGTGCGTAGTACTTTGGGTTAAATTCCCGAATTTTTTTATGTGTGAAACGAAAGTGCCATGAGTTTTTAAAAATGGAAGTCTAAAGGTTTAATGAACTTTCCTATGTTTCTTGTGATAGCTTTGAGTGCAAGTATTATATGTTTACGTTGTCGTGACTCGGTTGGAGGGTCATTGTCTTTGTTGTAAGTTTGCTTGGGCGCATCTGAAGCGGTGATGTTGGATTCCACGGGTATTCTTCCATTATGATTGATCCTTGGACATGCTTATACGATGTGGGATTCCGGGGCATGTGACCAGGAGGCGGGTTAGATTCCCGGATTTGTTTTATTACCCATGGTCATGCTTATACGATGAGGGATTCCGGGGCATGCGACCATGCTATGTACGACTATTACTCCATGGGCTAGCTCCCCATGAAGACATGTACCCACGATGAGGGATTCCGGGGGCATGTTATATTATTACTCCATGGGCTAGCTCCCCATGAAGACCTGCACCTACGATGAGGGATGCCGAGGGCACGTTATGGCCATGCTTATACGATGAGGGATTCCGGGGCATGCGACCACGTTATATATATATATATATATATATATATATATATATATATATATATATATATATATATATATATATATATATATATGTGTGTGTTGTATATGTGTATGCCGACAGTGAGGTAGGATGCCACGGGCGTGTCACATGGTTATATGTTACACCTACGGTTGTCGGCAGTGATGTGGGATTCCACGGGCAGGAGAGATATATATATGTATTGTGTATGTGTACGCCGGCAGTGAGTTAGGATGCCACGGGCGCGTCACATGGTTATATGTTACACTTATGACTGTCGGCAGTGATGGAGGATTCCACGGGCACGCTTTGATATTTGTGTGACTTGATCGCGTCCCAGATTGGGCCGGGTAGTATATGCGTCCCTCCAAAAAGGGCCGGATTATGTTATGAAATATAAGTAACTTATATGGTAATGAACTTAATGATTTTTCCTAAGCATGCACGTAAGAAGGTGACTATAACTTTTATTGAAAAAATGGGAAAAAATAATAAGGTACGATTAAGTTCATGAGTGGTAATGACACGACAGGATCTGGTATGTACTTTTTATACTTGCCTCTGTCATTCTTTTGTACAGTTATGATTTGTTTACTGTACCTTATTTATGTTCCATATTCGTTTTTGTTATCGACCCCTTCGAAATTTGCTGCGTTCATGTCCGCAGGTTTAGGTACACAGTTGTGGATCCGCGAGCTTAGGATCCTGGTTCAGCATTTTGAGATGGCTCCAATGTTCCGGAGCTTGTCGTCATGGCTATGTATATTCAGGGGTACGGCGGGGCCTTGTCCCGTCATAGTATTGGTCCAAAAATCTTAGAGGTCTGTATTCACATGTGGGCTGGACTGGTTAGAGTTGTAATTACATTTTTGGATAGTGTAAGCCCTTTTTGGGTGATTTATATTATGGCAGCCTTATCGGCTTTGCCTTGGTTTAAAAAAATGTGTTACTTATTTTCCGCAGTTGTTTTGGTATTGTATGATTAGAAGGGTGCCCAGGTAGGGCACCAGTCGCGGCCCGGGGTCGGGTCGTGACAAAAGTGGTATCAGAGCAGTTAGTCCTCGGAAAGTGTCTACAGACCGTGTCTAGTAGAGTCTTGATTATCGGTGTGTTGTGCACCACATCTATAATCAGGAGGCTGCAGGACATTTAGGATTGGTTTCCATTCTTCTCACTCTGAGATCGTGTGATAGAGCTGTGTTGTTAGGGTCGTCTCTCCCTAACGAGTTATGTTGATTGCAGCTACGAGAAAGGCAGCAGTGACCCAGGAAGGACTATGTGGATTGCGTATCCAGGTTTGTAATGATTATAGTATAGTTGGCATTGTGACATACAACTATACGGAATTATGTATGAGGGTCAGACGCGTGTTGCCTAGAATGATTTTAGATTACCAAGAGTTGGTAAAGACTAACTAGATACCGGGAAGGTATGGAACAGTTAATGAATTCTCGCCAAGGTCTTGTGTTTTATTTTGAGATTATTGGGAAAGGATGAGATGTCTGACAGGGCAGTGAACCCTTAAGAAGTCATGTTAAGAAACTTAATGGAATACCATGCTACGTGGTAGGCTTAAGAGAATTGTACGGATGAGGTCCGTATAGAGTAAGTAATGGTTGTTGTGATCGAGACAACATGGTTATGGTATTATGAGAAGTTTTTGTACCCGTTTATGGGGGGACTGGTAAGGTAGGCTTGGAGCATCGAAATTGCGAGCCTAAGAATATTGATGACCGCTGAGACCTTAGATGTACAAGGTCTTCTCGGGTAGAAAGATTTATTATAGACCAAGAATAAGAGTTAAGTGCGACGGTGGGACGGGGTGAGGACCTATTGCTGGTCGCCCCATAGCCTGAAATGGAGTGGGATCAGTTGGTAGTAGTTCCTCTTCGTGACAGGGTCACGAGGGTGCAAGGCCCAAGTCTAGTTAATTGTTTTACGGGTTCGTGGACGCGTTCCACCGAAACCAGGTCGTGAAAGTCGGAAATGGCCTTATATTATTTTATAGAGTGACTCCACGGATTAGAGACCAGAATCGGTATGGAAGTTATGTATGTATGCTAGTATGAGTTGGAAGTACGGAAAGAGTACGACCAGTGAGAAAGGTAACAGCCAAGTGTAAAGGGATAGAGCTTGAATCCATAAGAACCTTTCGAGGTGACTACACCCGTGAGTGTTTGGGGTGGTAGATGAGCGGGTATATGAGATTTTCCCGATGATGATACAGTCGTCAGACCCTAGTAGACCTAGTAGAGATGATTATGAATGACTTTGAGGTCATTATGAGTATGGACTAGTTGGCTTTGGGAGTGCCAAGGTTGACATCTTAGTATAAGTATTGTTATGTGGCCATAGGTGACATATGTAATATGAAGGGTGCAATAAAAGGAGACTATGTCGCTATCTAATTAGATTGGACTCCGAAAGAACATTCAGGGACGAATGTTTCTAAGGGGGAAGAATGTTACACCCCGTAACTCCAGGACATGTTTAAGAGAATGTACGTAAGGAACTCAAGACTTGAATAGGGTACGAAAGGAAGAATTGTTTTTCCGACAGAAAATCTTCCGAACGTCGGAAAGGAAAAATGTCCGTTGAGGAGAATTGGATTCTCAAAATGCATTAATTGAGGATTATGGAATGTATTATCATTATGGAAATTTAATCTTACGGATTTGGTCACGTGGGGCCCACCCGAGGAATTTTACGTTTTGTGGGACCCATGAGGGTTACGGAATTTTTTGGACGAATGACAGGGCAACACGTGGCACCCCCCCCCCCCCCACATTGGTCTTGGACGAATTGGAGCAAGGGTTGAATGGTCATTTGACCATTGTGTAGATGAACAAGTCTTGCTAAGCTTGAGCTTGACATTGTTGACTAAGTCAAGAGCCACTTGGCTTGATCCCTTTCATCCAAATTTAACATGTGTTGTAATCTAGACCCTCGATGTGTTATATAGTCATCCATGTAGCAAGACAAGGCTATTTTACACTTAGAAAAATTAGAACACTTAGGGTTCTTGAGAGAGGCTCGGCTTTGAGCATTTGTGAGCAAGAAAATTTGTAATTTTGTTCCATTATTCATGATACTTTAACCCAAGGTCCATAAGGGTATTGTAAGGTTATCTCAATAGAAAGATTTGGAAAACGGCGTTTTTACGTTAGTCGCAAAGGCGAAACCTAAGGTGTTCTTCAACTTTGAAGATGGAACTTGAAGAAGAGTTCTTACATCACACGATTCCGGGCGTGATAGTGCCTACCAGGCACCCTGGTGATACAACATCGAGTAATCAATGAACATAAAACAATACAAGACATATTACGAAATATGAAACAATAATGAGAAAAACTTGCCTTTGGCGTATATATAAATAACAACTTTTTCCAACGTGAGCAGTTTTAATCCTTTTTACAAACCACGCCACAACAGACTACTGGACCTCTAAGAAAATGATCGACAACAATGGCGGGACATGGCCCGCCATACCACGAATGTAAACACCTACAACAACGGGACTATACGGCTGATAAGCCTCGGAGAAGCGGAGCTTTCCCACACGTTGTGACCCTAAGAGCGAGGATCAATGACTGGTGTACCTTTACCTGCGGCATGAACGCAGCCCCCCGAAGGAGGTCAGTACAACAGGTACCGAGTATGTGAAACTAAAAATACTGTAAATGAAATCATAATAGTCTATAAAGCAGGAGACATGTATGATAACCAAACTACGATTCACACAATAAGCGATATGTCAAGTCGGGACTCGCGCCTCAAGTCATCACTCAAATATAACAATGGGTCTCACGCCCACAACATCAATCATGCGTGGAATACCTTCTCATCAGCGGCAGTCGATGATATGATAACAACAAGACAGCAATCCAAATGGAAGCATACCCGTGCGCTACGCATCGTGTCAGTATGTCCAAAGGGAAACAATAAGACAACTTTCCAAATGGACGCATACCCGTGCGCTACGCATCGTGTCAGTATGTCCAAAGGGAAACAATAGGACAACATTCCAAATGGACGCATACCCGTGCGCTACGCATCGTGTCAGTATGTCCAAAAGGAAATCACAAGGCGATAATCAAAATGGACTCATACCCGTGCGCTACGCATCGTGTCAGTATATCCAAAGCGATTAACCACAAGACCTTAACCAAAATGGAAGCATACCCGTGCGCTACGCATCGTGTCAGTATGTCCAAAGCGATTAACAACAATAATACTATCAGCGAACGCATTGCGGAATTTCTCCGCATCGCCAAGACGCCCAAGTAAGTTCTCAACTACCAACCGACCTCATCGAGAGCGGTAACACAGAAACACAACGCTTGTACAATAAAGGCTATCATCACAAGCATAGGCAAGTTTCACAACAACAAGCATAGGCAAGTTTCACAACAACAAGCATAGGCAAGTTTCACAACAACAAGCATAGGCAAGTTGCACACAACTCAAAGTACTTTCATTTTATGCCAAAGTCGGGTTTTTAACCCCAAAGTACTACATACGTTAAGTTCTTTTAAAAGAGATCCATTACTTTTATAAAAGTCACCCGATACGTAGTATTAGAATGACCAACCCACCTTCCTTTTCAAAATCAAGTAACAACATTCTTTCCTAAGTTCGGTTTGCCTAGTTTCAATTACTCAAGCTTCTCATTTTCAAATGGTTTCATAGTTCCCAAACTTAATCCCTTGATTCCTTTTAGAACAATTGAGTAACATATGTCATATCGTGAGTAGTTTATTCTTGTTTATAACGATCTTATTACGACCATGGTCTAGGAAATATCATTTTGTCTCATCTTAGCTTCATGCGGATGGAAGTTTCTCTGGGTTTTAATAATACTTAATCACAAAACATTTCCTTTATTAACGCTGCGGATGGTTTGTCGATACACATTCGATTTCCAAAATCAAGAAACATTCTTAAGGCGTTATACCTAACTTTCCATAAAGCTAGTATAACTCTAAAGTTTTCAAAACAAATCAATAATTACTTCTCTCAAAATGATTCAAAACTCTTTTGAAATACTTAAAGTTCTTTATTAACACATAACAAGCCAGTTATAGTTCAAATCAGTTACCTTTTAAAAACCACATGTATTTTCTTACCAACATAAAGTCGTTATAACCAACTTCCCATAAAGCCGTTATAACACTTTATGTTTTACACCAATCAAATACATTTAGTACATGTACGTCTACCGTACTACATAGTTCACACATATCATGCTAGAAGAGATAGGAAGAGGTTCACATACCTCGCGACGAGTATCGACTAATAGCAAAACGATCCAAGTACTCCCAACTGTCGGCTACTCCTAAAGCCAAGTAACGCGCCACACGTAGTACTTCAACCTATAAGGCCACAAGGCGCTTATTAACATTAAGATCTTATCGTAGAACATTCTACAGAAAATTCGGCAGCACCTCCCCCCCCCGCAACAGCGTAAATCTCCTCCTCTAGCGGGGCCGGCTACCAAGCCAACCAGGGGGGGGTTATACATCTAACCCGACGTACAATTCTACTCCACGGTACTACTACAAGTCTCATGTCTGATTCGATTCGATTCTTGGGCTTAAGTCAAAAGACATTGCCAACTAACCACGTTCAGTTCTATATATAGTATACTTAACTATATATTCAACAACATGTAATTTCCAATTACAATAGAGGGACAAGATATTTACCTCGATAAGCCCATAATTATCCAAGTATAAAGTCGATCCTGGGCAATCGTTTAGCTCCAACTCGGCGCTCAACCCGCTCTAAACCACCCTTAGAAGTTCTAACCAACACACAATACTCCAACGGACTATGGAGATTTTCCTAGGGTTTCGGTTTTGTTGACGGAAGTATAATAGTATTTAGGGCTTTTCAGATAGGTATAACCTTAGAATACTACAAGGTATACGACTAAGGTAATTTGGGCATTATAACAATACTTTGAGAGTATTTCTACACCACAAAGGGGTATTATCTGAAAGCAACTTACAGTGGGGTACCCTACCACCACACTACTAGGAGGGGTGTACCTGCCAAGGCCTCTAGGAGAGGGAGGCCTCTTGGCGAACTCAACACTAAGGGGAGGAGAAGATTTAACACTTAGAAACATTTAGGAAAGGATGAAGAGAATTCATCAAAGGGAGAGGGTATTTATAGCACAAGCCAAGGCCAACCAATGGCCAAGATTGAGCCAAGTGCTACACAAGTGTAGGCCAAGATATGCCCAGTGCCCCTAGTCCCTACTCCTTAAAACCTCACAAATATCTACCAAAATATCTACCACTGACCTCCCCAAATCGTCCCACGTGCCGCCCACTTGCCCACCGATGAGGTGCCAAGTGCCGCCTCTCGTTGGTCCAAAATGTTCCGTCTCTCGGAAAAATCCATAAAAATAAGAAAAGACATAGCGGAATTTTCCTTCGAAGTTATGAAAAGCGTTTGCCGAGTCGAAAACGACTCTAAGGGTGTTGTGCACAAATGCCATTCGGCGAAGCCACCTAGGCGGGGTGACACGTGTCACCTCCTATTGCCCAAAATAAAACATCTTAGAAAATATCCTGAATGGCCAAAATCTCAAAACAAAGTGGGCCCACAAAAGCAGTAAATTTCTCAGTGGGCCCCAGTGACCATTTCAGAAAATAAAATTCCATAATTCTCTAATATTCGGGAAGTCCGAATACCAAATCTGGGAATCCATTCCCGTTAACGAACCTTTTCCTTCACAAAAGCGGAAACTTTTAGTGGAAAAATCGCCTCTTTCTTCCTTTCCAATCTTTACATCGTGTTCTCGCACGTGCGTCCTCGCATACATACCACGGAACTACGGTATAACATTCTTCCTTAGAAACATTCGTCGAATGTTCCTTCTAAGTCTCAAAGCGAGCGCGCGAGATAGTCTTCACTACTATACTTACGAAACAATCCTGCCACAGCTGGCCACAGAAATACCCACGCAAAATACCTACATCCAAGTCCACGAGGAAACACCTCTAACATCACCACAAATAATACTACTTTTGTCACTTTGTCGCGAGCCTTGCTCCGGCGACCCAACAAATGGTACCGAACGCGTGCGATCATCGAAGGCCAGATGCACTAATTCTTACCATATTTACGATCTTTGCTTTAGTATCCAAAACTCGGGGTTACTATCTCTAACGTGGTCATCATTAACTGGGAACATTTAGGATGGATCTTCGATACTTTCCCGAACATAACAATACGAAAGACCGGACGTCCTTCCTCCTAAGTCGGACGACAAATGCTAACATATAGGCAACCTGGCCTATTCTTCACATGAACTCACAAAGGCCCAAAGTAACTCGGGCTAAGTTCCTTCTGTTTCCAAAACTCGTCACACTGTCAGGTGGTACTTTCAAGAAGACCGCCACAACACGAACTCTGGCGCGTCGCCGTAGATTATCCGCACGATTCCTCCGAGCTGCGAACTTCTTCTAGACAAGCTTCACTATCCACGATCTGTTGGAACAAGATGAACGACTATCGAACCACGCCAACATCGAACCAATCGGCCAGGCAACTTACACTTCCGCCCGCAAATCTTCATAAGGCGACATCAGAACAACGAAATGGTAGCTCAAACGCTCCTCCACGGGAGACAACAATCCTCACAACTACCACGAAATCCAGCGACCGGCCGAGGCGAATGCGGTCTGAGACTTACGAGTTCTTAACACATGCTTGGTAAAACTTCCGAAACAAAAACAGCGTAAACTGGCTCCGCTGCATCATAAGGTGAAGGTAGGCACCGTGCAGCCTTACAACCTTTACGATAAATCAACATCGCAAGTGAGCGGTCGGCAAGAACACGATGGGCTGCCCCATCGGCCGACCACCGGTCGAACGCATCCACGAACTCGCACGTTGGTTAACTAAACTTGGGCCTAGCACCCTCGTGACTCTACCACAAGGCGACCACCACAACCAGACCCCACCGCCATACATGCCGCGGGTTGACCGCAACGTGGCCTCAACCCGACCGGCAACGCGCACAATACTAGCTCCGATCGAACAATCTCACTAATCACGTTACGAAAACCTAGCGGTCTTCTTAGCTCAACTACCCTCTTCATTTCACACTACTTAGGACCTATCCCAAACACTCCACGTGCGCTAAGCACTCCTATAAAGTCAAACATAAACATACGTCTACCCGAGATGGCCTTACCTCTAAGGTCTTTGCGTATAAAGCTCTAAGGCTCACACTTTCTCTATCCTCCAAAATCTTACTCGGTTAACCCACCATGATTTCTAATCACAACTAACACACCGCTATCGAACATAGCACTTAAGGTATACTCACCTTGAAAGTTACCGCGAAGGACGCTCGCCCTCTTACTCGCGTCCTGGTTAACTCCGTCGATCTCTACGTTTCTCGGCTTTTGCGCATAAGCCCGTGCAGTGTTATACCGTAGTTCCGGGTATGTATGTGATGGCGTGCGCACGAGAATACGACGAAATTTTGGAAAGAAAGGAAGATGTGATTTTTCGACGGAAAAGTTAGGTTTTGTGAAGAAAAAGGTTCGTTAATGGGAATTGGATTCCCAGTTTGGTATTTGGACTTCTTGGATTATATTAGAATTTTGAGGTTTTATTTTGAGAAATGGTCACGTGGGACCCACGGGAGAAATTTACGGTTTTGTGGGGCCCGCTTTGTTTTTGAGATTTCCGTTATTTTGGATTTTTTCGGAAGACGAAATATTTTGGGCCAATTGGGGCGACACGTGTCACCCCGTGTGGCACTTGGCGAAATGGGTGGAGCCAGTGGCCACTGTCCTCGCCGATTTGGCCTCACACTTGGCACCATTTCGTTTGGCCATGTGGTGTGGTGGGACCCACACACACGTGGCCCAATCTTGACCCTACACTTATATTGATCTTGGCCCTTGGTTCTTCATAAATACCCTGGCTTGAAGAGTAAAATCATCCCTCACAGAAAGCTTTCCAAAGCAAATGTTTTCCTCCCTTTGTGTAGATTTCGCCCTCCTCTTGTGTAGAAAATACTTGGTGTATTGTTGTATAATCCCAAATACCTTGGCCTAGTATCCTAGTAGTATTCCAAAGTTATTTCAATACTAGGAGCAGGAAATACTACTTTATTCGAATAGTAGAAAGCGAAACCCTAGAAAAATCTTCCTAGCTTGGTGGAAGTATTTAGAAGTTGTTTAGAAACTTCTAAGGGTCGCTGGAGCGGGTTGGAGCGTGAGGATTGGAGCTAAGCGTTGCTCGGGATCGACTTATAACTTGGATAATTTTGGGCTTATCGAGGTAATGATCTATGTCACCTATTGTAATTGGATATTACGTATGTAGTAGTTATACTTGAGTATATTATATTGGAAGGATGATTATAAAGGATTGAGCGTATTTACATTGGTACTTACGTGAGACTTGTGTAAGTATTATTGTGAAGCATATTTGAACACGTCAGGTTAGGCGTGTAATCCATAGGAGTTGTTGGCACAGTAGCGGGCACAGTTAGGGAGGAGATTTATGTGATAGCGGGGAGGTCTTTGCGAAATTTACGTAGAATAAGGAATCTTGTGTTTAGAATATTCTACGGAGAGTGCTAGAAGTTGATTTATATATTGTGGTTGTTATAGGTGGATCTTTCTACGCGTCATACTTGACTTGGCTTGTGGTTTAAGCTAAAGGTATGTGATTCTTCCTATACTCTTGAGCATGATTGTTGTGAACTATATAGTGCGGTAGGCGTGCGTGTGTGAAGCGATTTTTGTTTGTTTTAAAACATAAAGTGTTATAATGGCTTTATGGGAAGTTAGTTATAACGACTTTATGAAGATAAAAGAAAGATTTGGTTTTGTGATAAAAACGACTTGATTTTGAAAGTTAAGAGACTTGATCTTGAAAGATAAGAGACTTGACTTATAACGACTTGTTTTGGAAAAGGAGAAGTAACTTGATTTAAGTATAGGTTACTTGTTTTGAAAAGAGTAAGTTAATTGGGTTTTAAAAGAGTATACTTGATGTTGTTCTAAAAGAAAAGCATTTGGTTTATAAAGTATAGAGTACTTGATTTTAAAAGCCTTGTAAAGATTTTTACGAAGGTGAAGTAATTTGGTTTTAAAAGTAAAGCGTGTTTTCTTTATATACTACAGTATTAGTATCGTGTGGCTTTTACATAGAAAGAGGTCTTTTGAAAGAAGGAAAGTATGTAGTA
The DNA here is from genome assembly GCA_029844215.1 of Przewalskia tangutica. Classification (NCBI taxonomy): domain Eukaryota; kingdom Viridiplantae; phylum Streptophyta; class Magnoliopsida; order Solanales; family Solanaceae; genus Przewalskia; species Przewalskia tangutica. The sequence goes on along the minus strand of CM056720.1, from coordinate 78,273,794 downwards.
TTTTGGGTTTGAAACCGGATTGTTGATTAAAATGAATGTATGTTAAACTTGCCTATGCTTGTTGTGATAGTCTTTGATGTGCAAGTGTTTTGTTGATGTGCTTAGTGACTGCGAGGGCGGCTATCGATTGATTATTTGGACATGCGGCGTTGGGTGGTCCACGGTATCGTCCACTTTGAGTATTATTCGGTTGTTTACCATCTGTCGTGACTCTGCGGGAGGGCGCTTATCGATTTATTTCCTTGGACATGCCGGCGTGATGGATGTTCCACGGGCATGCGTCGAGAGGATGGTTTCATGGCCATGACTTCCGAGGTAAGATGTCGGGCATGCGGTCATTGTGAGTTGATTGTTAGTCCATGGGCCGCTAATCCATGAAGCTTGCCGCGGTGACGGCGATCACGGGCTTGGTTTTACGTGTGGTTCGGCACACTTTAGATACTGTTACGTCATTTTCGTGTACCGGTAGCCTCCGGTAGATAGCTTAAGATACTTGCCTCGGTCGTATCTTGTGAGGCGGTAGGCTATTGACGTTAGCTTAAGATACTTGCCTCGGCGATTGCGTGGCTAGCTTTTGGGCCGTAGTTGGCTTCGCATTTGCCTTGCGTGATGGGATATGACTAGCTTTTGACCGGTAGTTGGCTATTCTACTTGCCGTCGGTTTTGATGACGCAGCGGATCTAGTGTTGAGTTCACATATGGGTGTTGTTTTACATCATGTATGCTGGCGGTGAGAATGAGTTCCACGGCGGGAGTGGTATTATGGGCGTGAGACCCGTAATTATGTGTGAGTGATTATTCGGGATATCGTCCCTTACTTGCCATAACCTGCTTTTATTGCGAAATGGTTTTATAAAATGATGAAATGTGATTTCATTCTGATTTTCAGTTTCCATACTTGGTACCGTTGATCGACCTTCGGGCTGTTCATCCGCAGGTAGAGGTACACGATTGGTTGATCCTCGCTCATAGGATCGCGATTCGGCGTTAGGAAGCTCCGTTCCTCGGAGGCTTATCTTTTAGTATAGTCCACTGTCATTGTAGGTACTTGTACATTCGGGGTATGGCGAGCCACTGTCCGTCATAGTTGTTGTATATCTTAAGTGCAGTAATGCCTTGTTGTGGCGGGGGTTTGTAAAAAGGATAAGCTATTCGGTTTAGGTATATATCTTGAAGGCAATTTGGGTTGGCTGTTTATTTATTTATGTCTCTCATTTCATGTGTAAAGTTTTATTTCCATTGGTTTTCTACGATGTTGTATCACTAGGGTGCCCGGTAAGGCACGATGTGCCCGGTTTCGGGCGTCTGAAGTGGTATCGAGCGATTAATCCTCGGAAAGTGTCTGAACCGTGTCTAGTAGTCTTGATTATCGGTGTGTTGCACCACATCTATAATCGTGAGGCTGCAGGACATTTAGGATTAGTTTCTATTCTTCTCACTCGAGATCGTGCCTTGGCGATGTTGTAAGTTGGACTCCTTACGGCGTGTTCTTTTACGCGATTATGCCTCCGCGCAGAAGCAACGGGCCCGAGAAGGGCAAGGCACCGTGAGGCGCTAGTGGGACACAGAGGAGTACGAGCGCGAGCCGGTCATTACACGAGATAGTTCTTGACGGCGAGTTTTGCGCCGCCCGGCCAAGCGAGAGGTTAGGCGCGGCGGTGGCTGCAGAGACCACTACACGAGCCTCCGTCCCACACTGGAAGCGAGAGGAGATGGGTTACGGAGATGGCCCGATCGCCGGGATCGTGGCGACACGAGGAGAGGCCGATGCAGCAGATTCGATTCCGTAGCCGTAGTTCATCCCGGTCGGATAGTTTGAGGCTACGGATTTTCGAGTTGTATCACTTGAGTTCTACGGTCGAGGCACGAGGATGATCAGGAGTTCATCCGTCGATTCTGAAGGATCATGCGAGTGATCGAGGCTTGGAGACCGAGTCAGTGATTTTTGTTACGCATCGGCCGCGTGATACCGCGATGATCGGTTTGATTCATGGGGCTGTCGGGAGACGCGCCCCGGCTGTTTGGGGCGAGTTCTGGAGGCATTTCTCGGCCATTTCTTGCCGCGAGATGAGGAGGGCACGGCGGTTTACGTTTAAATCTTGAAGCGAGGAGGGCGCGATTCGGAGTACAGCGTAGAGTTCGACTCGTTGGCTCGATATGTCCCTGCGTTAGTAGCTAATATGGAGGGCGAGTGCACCGCTACGTCCACGAGGCTTGATGACTACTTGGCGAGTCTTGTTGGTGTATCGCTTACCGGGCATGGACATCGCCGCACGAGCTCATGCGCTAGGTGTGAGGCGCGAGAGGCAAGCGGATTGACGATATCGGCGAAGAGGCCGTGACAGCAGGTCCTTTGGTAACTTTCAAGGCGGACGCGCCGGCCAGACTAGTTATACGCCGCCGCGATGCAGTGGTCCTCTACGTCTTGAGGCCTCGAGTATTCGAGAGCGGTCGAGGCTCGAGGTTACAGTTTCGGGGAGTTGGGAGTCTTGGCGAGAAGCCACCCGACCTAAGTGTAACGGTGGTAAACCCCATTCGGAAGTGTCGAGGACTTGTTTTACATGTGCGCGGGGCCATTTTGCGAAAATTGTCCTACGAGGTAGCGCGGATGTTGAGACTCGACGCCGGGATCTGCGGGTTCTTCGCCGATAATGGCGGTGTTCATATACGGCGAGGCAGGCGGGTCGTGGTGGAAGTTCGATTATAAGCGGTCCTGAAATCGCCTATTTGTTTTTGTGATATCGGTATATCCTTGACCTCTAAGAGACTAGTATGCATTTGTATTAAGATAAGTATATTTTTAATTATTATGTTACGATAGCATTATGTTGGTGTGATAATTCCATGGGTAGTGTAAGATGGAAGTGGTAGCTTTCATGGCGTGAATTAGTAAGATTGTTAGGATCGGGAGCGAGAGAGATTGGGCGCGATGGCGAGTCGGGTTGAGGCTGTCGCGGTCAACCCGCGGCCGGATTGAGTGGGTCGGTTCGAGGTGGTCCGTAGGTGGTAGAATCACGAGGGTGCTAGGCCCAAGTTTAGGTAACCATCGTATGAGTTCGGGATGTGTTCGATCGAATGTCGGATCGTGAAGGCCGGAGATAGGCCTTAGAGTAAATTGAAGCTAGTAGGAGCTGTCGTGAGATTAGAAATGATTTCCTCGTTAGCTTGGATTTGTATGTTATACTATGGCCATTGATGGCGTGATTGGTTTCGTAAGTATAGTAGTGAAGACTATCAAGACACGTTAGTTTGGAGACTTAGAAGGAACATTCGATGAATGTTTCTAAGGAAAGAATGTTATACCCCGTAGTTCCATGGTATGTATGTGATGACGTACGTACGAGAATACGACTGAAATTTTGGAAAGAAAGGAAGATGTGATTTTTTCGACGGAAAAGTTAGGTTTTTGTGAAGAAAAAGGTTCGTTAATGGGAATTGGATTCCGATTTGGTATTTGGACTTCTTGGATTATATTAGAATTTTGAGGTTTTATTTTCAGAATGGTCACGTGGGACCCACGAGAAATTTACGGTTTTGGGGCCCGCTTTGTTTTTGAGATTTCGTATTTTGGATATTTTGGAAGGCGAAATATTTTGGACCAATTGGGGCGACACGTGTCACCCGTGTGGCACTTGGCGAAATGGGTGGAGCCAGTGGCTAGGCAGCTGTCCCGCCGATTTGGCCTCACACTTGGCACCATTTTCGTTTGGCCATGTGGTGTGGTGGGACCCACACACACATGGCCCAATCTTGACCCTACACATATTGATCTTGGCCTGGTTCTTCTATAAATACCCTTGGCGAAGAGTAAAATCATCCTCACGAAAGCTTTCCAAAGCAAATGTTTTCCCTCCTTTGTGTAGATTTCGTCCCCTCCCCTCTTGTGTAGAAAATACTTGGTGTATTGTTGTATAATCCCAAATAACGAGGCCTAGTATACCTAGTAGGATTCCAAAGTTATTTGAATACTAGAGCAGGAAATACTACTTTATTCGATAGCAGAAAGCGAAACCAGAAAAATCTTCCTAGCTTGGTGGAAGTATTTAGAAGTTGTTTAGAAACTTCTAAGGGTCGCTGGAGCGGGTTGGAGCGTGGGATTGGAGCTAAGCGTTGCTCGGGATCGACTTATAACTTGGATAATTTTGGGCTTATCGAGGTAATGATCTATGTCCCTATTGTAATTGGATATTACGTATTGTAGTAGTTATACTTGAGTATATTATATTGGAAGGATGATTATAAAGGATTGAATTGTATTTACATTGAATTGTACTTACGTGAGACTTGTGTAAGTATTATTGTGAAGCATATTTGAACACGTCCAGGTTAGGCGTGTAATCCACGGAGTTGTTGGCACAGTAGCGCACTGGTTAGGAGGAGATTTATGTGATAGCGGGAGGTGTAGAAATTTACGTAGAATAAGGAATCTTGTGTTTAGAATATTCTACGAGAGTGCTAGAAGTTGATTTATATATTGTGGTTGTTATAGGTGGATCTTTCACGCGGCATACTTGACTTGGCTTGTGGTTTAAGCTAAAGGTATGTGATTCTTCCTATACTCTTGAGCATGATTGTTGTGAACTATATAGTACGGTAGGCGTCGTGTGAAACGATTTTTGTTTGTTTTAAAACATAAAGTGTTATAATGGCTTTATGGGAAGTTAGTTATAACGACTTTATGAAGATAAAAGAAAGATTTGGTTTTGACAGTAAAACGACTTGATTTTGAAAGTTAAGAGACTTGATCTTGAAAGATAAGAGACTTGACTTATAACGACTTGTTTTGGAAAGGAGAAGTAACTTGATTTAAGTATAGGTTACTTGTTTTGAAAAGAGTAAGTTAATTGGGTTTTAAAAAGAGTATACTTGATGTTGTTCTAAAAGAAAAGCACTTGGTTTATAAAGTATAGAGTACTTGATTTTAAAAGCCTTGTAAAGATTTTTACGAAGGTGAAGTAATTTGGTTTTAAAAGTAAAGCGTGTTTTCTTTATATACTACAGTATTAGTATCACGTGGCTTTTACATAGAAAGAGGTCTTTTGAAAGAAGGAAAGTATGTAGTATTTTGGGTTTGAAACCGGATTGTTGATTAAAATGAATGTATGTTAAACTTGCCTATCTTGTTGTGATAGTCTTTGATGTGCAAGTGTTTTGTTGATGTCTCGCCGTGACTCTCTGGGAGGGCGGCTATCCGATTGATTATTTGGACATCACGACGTTGGGTGGTCCACAGTATCGTCCACTTTGAGTATTGACCGTTGTTTACATGCATCGTGACTCTCGGGAGGGCCAGGCTATCGATTTATTTCCTTTGGACATCTTGGCGTGATGGATGTTCCACGGGCATGCGTCGATGGGATGGTTTCATGGCCATGACTTAGAGGTAAGATGGGCATGCGGTCATTGTGAGGTTAATTGTTAGTCCGTGGACCGCTAATCCATGAAGCTTGCGCGACGGCGATCACGGGCTTGGTTTTACGTGGTTGAGCACACTTTAGATACTTGTTCGGTCATTTTCTCGCACCGGTAGCCTACGGTAGATAGCTTAAGATACTTGCCTCGGCCATATCTTGTGAGGCGGTAGGCTATTATGCGTTAGCAAGATACTTGCCTCGGCGATTCTGGCTAGCTTTTGGGTAGTAGTTGGCTTCCGTACCTTGCAGTGATGGGATATGACTAGCTTTTGGGTGGTAGTTGGCTATTCTACTTGCCCGTCGGTTTTGATGACGCAGCGGGATCTAGTGTTGAGTTCACATATGGGTGTTGTTTTACATCATGCTGCGGCGATGAGGAATGAGTTCCACGGCGGAGTGGTATTATGGGCGTGAGACCCATAATTATGTGAGTGATTATTACGGGATATCGTCCTTACTTGACATCTTGTTTACTTATTGCGAAATGGTTTTATAAAATGATGAAATGTGATTTCATTACGGTATTTTGATTTCGCCACATGCCAGTACCGTTGTGCTTGACCTCGGGAGGCTGCGTTCATGCGCGGTAGAGTACGCGGTTGATCCTCGCTCATAGGATCGCGATTCGGCGTTAGGAGCTCCGTTCCTCGGAGGCTTATCTTTTGGTATAGTCCCTGTCATTGTAGGTACTTGTACATTCGAGGTATGGCGGGGCCTGTCCGTCATAGTTGTTGTATATCTTAAGTGCATGTACTTTGTTGTGGGCGGGGTTTGTAAAAGGATAATTGTTCGGTTTAGGTATATATAATGAAGGCGGCGGTTGGGTTGGCTGTTTATTTATTTATGTCTCTCATTTCATGTAAAGTTTTTATTTCATTGGTTTTCTCTCGATGTTGTATCACTAGGGTGCAGGGTAAGGCACCGTGTGCCCCGAGTTTCGGGCGTCACACTGAGCCATGCTCAAGCCCAGTGAAGAATTACTCTTGCACAACCTTTCTTAGGTAGTCATCAAGACTCGTGGTACATCGGTATAATCTCTGTAGCCAAATCCATGGCTAGTAACGGAGTCGCCTTTGCAATCTAAATTCTGTTCGGTCGTGGAACGAAGGTTCAAATATCATGGCGCAGAGGAACTGCCGCCGTGCTAAACTCATTGGGCTAGTAACGTCGCAGAAATCCCGAATGAAGCACTACTAGGTAATGATTGGGCTGTGCCCTCGTGACCCTCGTATTCTACTCGCGGCTCCGCGCTTTGCCTCCCTGGGCGGGTTGCCTACGCGGAGGCATAACGGTAAGGGAAAGAAATACGTTTAGAGGGTCCAACTTAAAACACAGCTCTAAGGCACGACCTCTGAGTGAGAAGAATAGAAACCAATCCTAAATATCCTATAGCCTCCTGATTATTGGCGTGGTGCACAACACACCGATAATCAAGACTCTACTGCATACGCTCTGTAGACACATTCCGAGGATTAACTGCTCTGATACCACTGTTGTCACGACCGATTAGAGACGTGGATGGTGCCTACCACGCACCCTGGTGATCTGACATCCAGTAATCGGGAACATAAAACAATACAAGACATATTATGAAATATGAAACAATAATCTGAGAAAAACTTGCCTTTCGGCATATATATAAATAACAACTTTTTCCAACATGAACAGTTTTAATCCTTTTTACAAACCCTGCCCACAACAGTACTACAGACCTCTAAGAAAATGATACGACAACAATGGCGGGACAGGGCCCCGCCATACCCCTGAATGTAAACACCTACAACAACAGGGGACTATACCACTGATAAGCCTCCGGAGAAACGGAGCTTTCCCATGAACCGTGTGACCCTAAGGCGAGGATCAATGGCGGTGTACCTTTACTGCGGCATGAACGCAGCCCCAAGGAGGTCGACAACAGTGCAGTATGTGAAACTAAAAATGCAGAAATGAAATCATAATAGTCTATAAAGCAGAGAGACGTGTATGATAACCAAACTACGATTCACAATAATAGCGATCATGTCAAGTCGGGGACTCGCGCTCAGTCATCACTCAAATATAACAATGGGTCTCACGCCACAACATCAATCATGCGTGGAATACCTTCCTCCGCACTTGGCGATCGATGATATGATAACAACAAGACAGCAATCCAAATGGAAGCATACCCGCGCTACGATCGTGTCGGTATGTCGAAGGAAACAATAAGACAACTTTCCAAATGGGCGCATACCCGTGCGCTACGCATCGCGTCGTCGATGTCCAAAGGGAAACAATAGACACATTCCAAATGGGCGCATACCCGTGCGCCACGATCGTGTCGATATGTCGAAAAGGAAATCCTGGCGATAATCAAAATGGAAACATACCCGCGCGCTACGCATCGTGTCGATATATCCAAAGCGATTAACCACAAGACCTTAACCAAATGGAAGCATACCCGCGCGCTACGCATCGTGTCGGTATGTCCAAAGCGATTAACAACAATAATACTATCAGCGAGAACGCACGTGGAATTTCTCCGTCATCTGGCAAGACGTCAAGTAAGTTCTCAACGGTCAACCGACCTCTATCGAGACGCGGTAACACGAAACACAACGCTTGTACAATAAAGGCTATCATCACAAGCATAGGCAAGTTTCACAACAACAAGCATAGGCAAGTTTCACAACAACAAGCATAGGCAAGTTTCACAACAACAAGCGTAGGCAAGTTGCACACAACTCAAAGTACTTTCATTTTATGCCAAAGTCGGGTTTTAACCCCAAAGTACTACATCGTTAAGTTCTTTTAAAAGAGATCCATTACTTTTATAAAAGTCACCCGATACGTAGTATTAGAATGACCAACCCACCTTCCTTTTCAAAATCAAGTAACAACATTCTTTTCCTAAGTTCCAGTTTGCCTAGTTTCGATTACTCAAGCTTCTCGTTTTCAAATGGTTTCATAGTTCCCAAACTTAATCCTTGATTCCTTTTAGAACAATTGAGTAACATATGTCATATACGTGAGTAGTTTATTCTTGTTTATAACGATCTTATTACAGACCATGGTCTAGAAATATCATTTTGTCTCATCTTAGCTTCTATGCGGATGGAAGTTTCTCTTGGTTTTAATAATACTTAATGTCAAAACATTTCCTTTTATTAACGCCGCGGTGGTTTGTCGATACACATTCTGATTTCCAAAATCAAGAAACATTCTTAAGACGTTATACCTAACTTTCCATAAAGCTAGTATAACTCTTAAGTTTTCAAAACAAATCGAGTATTACTTCTTCTCTCAAAATGATTCAAAAACTCTTTTGAAATACTTCAAGTTCTTTATTAACACATAACAAGCCAGTTATAGTTCAAATAGTTTACCTTTTAAAAACAACATGTATTTTCTTACCAACATAAAGCGTTATAACCAACTTCCCATAAAGCCGTTATAACACTTTATGTTTACACCAATCAAATACATTTAGTACACGTACGTCTCACCGTACTACATAGTTCACACATATCATGCTAGAAGAGATAGGAAGAGGTTCACATACCTCGCGGCAGTATCGACTAATAGCAAAACGCTCCAAGTACTCCCAACCGCCGGCTACTCCTAAAGCCAAGTAACGCGCCACACGTAGTACTTCAACCTATAAGGCCTGGCGCTTATTAACATTAAGATCTTATCGTAGAACATTCTACGAGAAAATTAGGCAAAGACTTCCCGGCAACAACAGTAAATCTCCTCCTCTAACTGGCCGGCTACCAAGCCAACCGGGGGTTATACATCTAACGAACGGGTACAATTCTACTCCACAAGATTACTACACAAGTCTATGTCTGATTCGATTCGATTCTTGAGCTTAAGTCAAAAGACATTGCCAACTAACCACGTTGATTATATATAGTATACTTAACTATATATTCAACAACATGTAATTTCCAATTACAATAGGACAAGATATTTACCTCGATAAGCCCATAATTATCCAAGTATAAAGTCGATCCCAGGCAATCGTTTAGCTCGACTCAAGCGCTCAACCAGCTCTAAACCACCCTTAGAAGTTCTAACCAACTTACACAATACTCCAACGGACTATGGAGATTTTCCTAGGGTTTTGGTTTGTGACCGGGAAGTATAATAGTATTTCGGGCTTTTAGTATAGGTATAACCTAGAATACTACAGGTATACGGCTAAGGTAATTTGGGCATTATAACAATACTTTGAGAGTATTTCTACACCACAAAGGGGTATTATCTAAAGCAACTTGGCTGTGGGTACCCGGCCACCTACTAGGAGGGGTGTACCTCGGCCAAGGCCTCAGGAGAGGGGAGGCCTCTTGGCCGAACTCAACACTAAGGGGAGGAGAAGATTTAACACTTAGAAACATTTAGGAAAGGATGAAGAATTCATCAAAGGGAGAGGGTATTTATAGCACAAGCCAAGGCCAACCAATGGCCAAGATTGAGCCAAGTGCTACACAAGTGTAGGCCAAGATATGCCCAAGTGCCCCAGTCCCTACTCCTTAAAACCCTCGCAAATATCTACCAAAATATCTACCACTGACCTCCCAAATCGTCCCGTATGCCCACCTTGCCCGCTGATGAGAGGTGCTAAGTGCCGCCTCTCGTTGGTCCCAAAATGTTAGTCTCTCGGAAAAATCATAAAAATAAGAAAAGACATGGCCGGAATTTTCCTTCAAGTTATGAAAAGCGTTTTAAAAACGACTCTGGCAGGGTGTTGTGCACAAATGCCATTCGGCGAGCCACTGAGGCGGGGTGACACGTGTCACCCTCCTATTCCAAAATAAAACATCTTCGAAAATATCCACAATGGCCAAAATCTAGAAAACAAAGTGGGCCCACAAAAGTAAATTTCTCAGTGGGCCCCACGTGACCATTCAGAAAATAAAATTCCATAATTCTCTAATATTCCGTGAAGTCAGAATACCAAACTGGGAATCAATTCCATTAACGAACCTTTTCCTTCACAAAACGGAAACTTTTCCGTGGAAAAATCGCCTCTTTCTTCCTTTCCAATCTTTCTGTCGTATTCTCGTACGTACGTCCTCGCATACATACCCTGGAACTACGGGGTATAACATCTTCATAGGCTTCTAAGGAGTGCTTGGAGCGGATTGGAATATAAGAAAAGGAGCTAAGAATTGCTAAGGAGCGACTTTGAATCTTGGGAAGATTAAGGGCTTGAAAAGGTATAATTCTTGTCGTTTTAGTAATTAAGATTACTTATTGTTGTAGCTATGGATATTAGCAAGCATGAGGTGTTTTTATTATGAAGTTGATAAGTGTTATGGATATTGGAACTCTAATCCGAAAACTAGCATGTTTAGCCCTTAAGATTACAATTCGATTTGAGTATTAGTATAAGTTGTCACATGTTATATAAAGAAGGAAATTGTAGTTGTTGAAGTTGTTTATGACTAAATAACATGTTTGACCCAAGAATTGGAAGACTTTGAGTTGTTGTTTATGTTAGCCGAGAATGTCTTTAATTATGGAACTAGTTTCGTATTAATTTGTGGGCGAATTTTACATGTCTGTTAAGGCGTGTAATCCCCTTTAGTTAGCTGAATTGTTGGGCCTTAAATGTGGCGTGTTTGGTTATTGTATTCGGCCTTGAAAAAGGTGGCAAAGTATGTAGAAACAAAGGAAGTCTTTGTCAGATTTTACGTAGAATTTAGTGACTTTGCACTTAGAATATTCTACGTTCGAAGCTAGAGGTTAATGGACGTATTATGGCCATTTTAGATTGAAGTACTAAGTATAGCTGATTCTACTTGAAAGATGGAATAGCTATCAAGGTTGAAGTACTTCGGAGCATTTTGCTATTTGTCGATAATCGTCGCGAGGTATGTGAACCTCTTCCTTCTTTTGACATGATTCTATGTATGGAATATACATGTGGTATTATTTCATGATTCCTTCTACTCTTAGAAGTTAAGAAGTATGTATGTTGATTTACTCTACGTAAGGGTTATGTCTAAGTTATCCTAAGTTCTTACCAAGTCTTATGGGGGATGTTGGTAAGAGTCGTTAGGAGGTATTTGGAGCCATGTTGACTTGCTAATTTACGGCACGAATGAGAATAAGTATCGAACAAGCCACTGCAACGTTAATAAAGGAAAATGTAATGACAATCAATTACGTTAAAATGAGTAGAATTCTCCATCTGCATAGAAACTAAGATAAGACAAAATTGTATTAAATTTTCTAGATCATGGCTACTTGAATAAGATCGTTATAAATAAGTATAACTTATTCACAACGCACCAATGTATATGTTACTTAACTTATAAGAATTTACGTATGAAGTTTTAAGACTATGGATCTCGAATTCTTAAAAGTTAAGGGACTTTATTTTTCAAGTTATGGGACTTGATTTGAAAGTATAAGTCTCTTGGTTATAAAAGGGGAATGAATTTTTCTAAGACATAAAGAGTTATAATGGCTTTATGGGAAGTTGGTTATAACAACTTTATGGAAGACTAAAAGAATGGTTTTCTTCAGTAATGTAAGCAAAGAAATAACTTGAAATAAAGAAGGGCAAATTGTTTTAAAGGTACCAATTGCTTAAGGTTTTAAAGAAAGAAGTCACGTGATTTAGAAGCCTATAATTGTATTTCTAAAAAGGTATTGTGACTTGTCTTGAAAAGTAAGTATGACTTGATACTACGGTTATTAGTATCTTGGAAGTTTTATTTGAAAAGAGTCATTTTAAAGGAGTAGAGGTCGTAGTACTTTGGGTTAAATTCGGATTTTTATGTGTGAAGCGAAAGTGCCATGAGTTTATAAAAATAGAAGTATAAAGGTTTAATGAACTTGCCTATGTTTGCTTGTGATAGCTTTAGTGCAAGTATTATATGTTTACGTTATCGTGACTCAGTTGGAGGTCATTGTCTTGTTGTAAGTTTGCTTGGACGCAGACAATGATATGGGATTCCACGGCATGCTTCCATTATGATTGATCCTGGACATGCTTATACGATGGTATTAGGGCATGTGACCAGAGCGGTTTAGATTCGGTTGTTTTATTACCCGTGGCCGTGCTTATACGATGAGGATTAGGGCATGCGACCATGCTATGTACGACTATTACTCCATGGGCTAGCTCCTATGAAGACATGTACCTACGATGAGGATTACGGGAATGTTATATTATTACTCCATGAGCTGGCTCCCGTGAAGACATGCGCCTACGATGAGGACGCCGAGAGCATGTAATGGCCATGCTTATACGATGAGGGATTCCGGGGCATGCGGCCACGTTATATATATATATATATATATATATATATATATATATATATATATATGTGTGTGTTGTATATGTGTACGCCGACAGTGAGGTAGGATGCCATGGGCGCGTCACATGGTTATATGTTACACCTACGGTTGTCGTGATGATGTGGGATTCCACGGCAGAGAGATATATATATGTATTGTGTATGTATGCCGCGGCGGTGAGGTAGGATGCCACGGCGCGTCACATGGTTATATGTTACATTTATGATCGCCGGCGGTGATGGGGATTCCGCGCACGCTTTGATATTTGTGTGACGATCGCGTCCCGATTGGCGGGTAGTATATGCGTCCCTCCATAAAGGGCCGGATTATGTTATGAAAGATAAGTAAGTTATATGGTAATGAACTTAATGATTTTTCCTAAGCATGCACGTAAGAAGGTGACTATAACTTTTATTGAAAAATGGGAAAAGATAATAAGGTACGATTAAGTTCATGAGTGGTAATGACACGGCAGGATCTGATATGTACTTTTTATACTTGCCTCTGTCATTCTTTTGTACAGTTATGATTTGTTTCATGCCTTATTTACATTCCATATTAAATTTTTGTTATCGATTTCTTCGGGGCCGCGTCATGTCGTAGGTTCGTGTACCAGTTGTGGATCTGCGAGCTTAGGATCTGGTTCAAAGATTTGAGATGGCTCGATGTTCGGAGCTTGTCGTCATGGCTATGTATATTGAGTGGCAGTGGGCCTTGGCCCGTCATAGTATTGGTCCAAAAATCTTAGAGGTCTGTATTCACATGTGGGCTGGACTGGTTAGAGTTGTAATTACATTTTTTTGGATAGTGTAAGCCCTTTTTGGGTGATTTATATTATGGCAGCCTTATCGGCTTTGCCTTGGTTTTAAAAAAAAAATGTGTTACTTATTTTCCATGATTGTTTTGGTATTGTATGATTAGAAGGGTGCCCAGGTAGGGCACCAGTCGCGGGGTCGGGTAGTGACATGCACACACTAAACGCAAGTGCACGTGTCGTGACAAGTAATATAGTCTAGAAGACCGAGTTATCGATCCTCGAGGATTAGTGTCGATTATCAAACTCTATTCTATGGTATCTATTTGGTAACCGATAATTGATGAATTGTTTATAACTATAATTATGGATGCTAACTAAATTACTTTATTTTACTTCAGATATGGTGGAAATAGGGCTTCCAAATCTCCTCAACTATCCGCTCATCTTACTTGTTAATGCAGTTAATTATGATTCTTCTTCTATTTTGAGACAGCAGGTTAACTAAGCCGTTTTATACTCATGTTAAGGTAATATAAACACCCAACCCCAATATAGAACCCTTCTACCTTTCGGTGACAAGATTGACTATAAAGGAGGATTAAGAGCAATAACCTATTAAGCTACACAAGTATCGGGGTACTTTCGTCCACGATTTAACCTATGTTTATTAAACTATAGCATATTCACAATCTCCCCTTTCGGCTTTCTATTAGAAATCATATAGATTATGATAATTAGTGATCAATTAATTACCAAGCAATCAAGATAAATATTGAATAAATCTCAACAATGATAAGAAACCAAAACACGCATTAATTCATAAGAATGAGTTTAGTGATTCGATATGGAAAGCTTCCTAAATTAAGTTAGTTCCTAGCCATAGACATGCCAAGAACTAAACTAATATCCAACATAAACTACAAAGAAATAAAACAAAGAACAAAGAAATTACACAAAAGTAGTCTCCAATCTTGATCTCCAAGTTTGTGATGAATTGACAAAAGTGGGAACCCTTAATCTGACCTAGAAAGGTCCTTTTTATAGCCTAGAAAACGTTCCCAAAATTTTCCTTCTTGGCCTTGGCCCATTCCCATTCGGATTTGGCGAATTCTGCCACGGCCAGAATCGCGTCGCGTGGCTGAAACTCTGCGACTCAGTACTTTGGGCGCCGTGGCGGCTCGATCTTGCTGGTTGGGAATGCGGCCGCCTGCTTTCTCGCCAGTTGCCAACTTTCTAGCTTTTTGAGCTCTGGAACCTCTGTTTCTACCCTCTTTTCGCTCCTTTTCGCCAATGTGCCCCTTTAAACCATTGTGACTCGAAAGAAAGAGAATCTATCCTAAGACGACACGTATTTGTACAAAAATGGGCAAAAGACTAACTAAAAATGACTCAAATAGTGTATATAAAATACACCGATCAAATCTTGCCACGACCACCCCAAGCCCATGATCGGTGCCCTACACAGGCACCCTTTCTGTGATACATCAAAGAATAGCAGGAACATACACAACTTATAAAATGCTTAAACATAAAATAATAACAAAGAAGCCGATAAGGCCACAGTCCGTACAATATACGCAATAAAACAATATATTTTTTTTCTTTACAACCCAATCCACAAATGTGACTACAGACCTCTAAGAATAACACTCTGACGGGACAGGACCCCGCCATACCCCTGAATGTACAACGACCGACAATACCAGGGATAAGCATCCGGAATAAAGGAGCTTCAATTTGAAAGCAGTTGATCCTAAGAGCGAGGATCAGCAACATGTACTCTACTGCGGCATAAGCGCAAATTTCCGGCGAGAGTCGGTACAATATGTACCAAATATGTGGCCAGAAATCTTGTAGTGAAATCATAAGTCTATAATAAAACTGGAGACATGTATGATAACTCAATTAACAGTACACAGTGCCTTAATAACAATGAGAGTAATCAAAAGTATAGGTAGCAAATCCACGGAAACAGGTGGTATAACGATCTTGGGGATATACCCCTCATTTATACTCTTACCCTGAAGCAGGTGGTATAACGATCTTGGGGATCTAACCCTCAGATATACTCTTACCCTGAAGAAGGTGGTAAAGCAGGTGGTATAACGATCTTGGGGAGCTACCCCTCAGATATACTCTTACCCTGGAGAAGGTGGTATAACGATCTTGGGGATTTACCCCTCAGATATACTCTTACCCTATCTCAACTGGCCATCATACATAACATAAGCCCTACCGGCTTATCATACATAACATAAGCACTACCAGCTTATCATACAATAAATAAGCAAGTTAAGAAATCCCCTAACTTCTTATTAGTCTTATTCATATACACTCTCATTTTAGTTTACTTAAGGCACTAACGTGTCATTATAAATCCGGGAGTTTAACCCAAAGTACTACGTACTTCTATTCTTTTAAAATGACTCATTTTCATATAAAACTTCCAAGATATTAATAACCGTAGTATCAAGTCATAACTACATTTTAAGACAAGTCACAATACCTTTTTAGAAAATACATTTTCGGGCTTCTAAATCAAGTGACTTCTTTCTTTTAAAACCTTAAGCAATTGATGCCTTTAAATCAATTTGCCTTTCGTTATTTCAAGTCATTTAACATACTTAAATTACTTAGAGTAAACCACTATTTTAACTTTCCATAAAGTTATTATAACCAACTTCCCATAAAGCCGTTATACTAGCTTTATACATTAGCAACTTACATACTTCTTTATAACCAAGAGACTTAAACTTTCCAACAAAACAAGTATCAATAATACTTTCAACATACTTAAAGTCTCTTAACTTTTGAAAACCAAGATATCCTTAATATTTAAACAAGTTAGTTAATTCCCTAACTCAATCAACTTGGACATTCTTAAAATAAGTCAAGGATATCAAATGGACCTAGATTGTCAAAATCTTGTACGTCTACCGTACTATACATTTACAACTTATTCATGCTCAAGAGATAAGAAAGTTCCACATACCTCTTCGGTTTAATCCACTTGCTAAGTCCAATTATCCGTACGTAGTATGTCAACCTATAATGACCATAGTACGTCTATTAACTTCTTACTTCAAACGTAGAATATTCCAAGTGCAAAGTCACTAAATTCTACGGAAAATCGGACAACACTTCCTTTGTTTCTACATACTTTGCCACCTTTTTCAAGTGCTAATTCAATAACCAAACACTCCACTTTTAAGGCCCAACAAAGTAGTTAACAATAGGGGATTACACGCTTAATCAAGACATGTAAAATTTCGCCCCACAATATAAAACAAACTAGTCTAAACTACTATGTCAATTCGGCAATTAGGGCAACAATACCAATTCTTCTTCCAATTTCGTTTCAATCCAAGTGGTTTAATATAACATGTTATCTAGCCACAATTGATTATAACTACTACAATCCTCAAGTAGGTAAACATGCGACGATTCTAATTATCGACCAAAATTGTATTTCAATTTCAAATGGCTTAACATGTCATTTTCGGATTTGAGCTTCCAAATTTCCATAACACTTATCAATCTTCATAACACATATCACATGATCATTTCTAACTTAAAATAACATGGAATCTTCAATTACAAAAGTAAGACGAAGATTATACCTCATTTAGCCCAAATATGATCCAAGACTACAAGTCGATCCTTAGAAACTTTAGCTCCTCCTTTCGACGTTCCAATCCACTCCAAGCAACCCTTAGAAGCTTATGAAGAACTCATCTTCAAGTTCCAACTTCAAAGTTGAAGAACTCCTTAACTCTCTGCCTTGCGACTAATACGAAAACGCCACTTTTCCGGGATCTTTCTATTGAGATACCCTTACAATACTCTTAGGAACCTTGGTTTAATGTATGGGAATTATTGGACAACAATTAAAAAAAATTCCCTTGAAAACCCAGCATTGCCGTGAGCTTCATAGTGCACAAGAACAAGATTTCAAAATATTTTCTAAGTGTGGAGAATGACGAAGTCTTGCACTACTAGTGTACATATATAACATAATGGAGGGTCTAGATTAGTACATATGGATGGCTTGGATGTGTTTCACATGGATCTTGCCCAAGTGGCCCTTGGACTTTAGTCAACAATGTCAAGCTTCAAGACTCTAGCAAGACTTACTCATCAATTTAATGGTCAAATGACCCTTTTGCCCATGGTAAATTTCGTCCAAGACAACCTAAGTGGGGGTGACACGTGTCGCCCTCCCATTCGTCGCAATATTCATTTTCCGACAATTTCATAATTCCGATAAATTTACTCGTCTCAAACCTTAACATTTTTTAGTTCTTACGTACGTTCTTATAAACATATCCTGAAATTCCGGGGTGTAACATTCTTCCCCCCTTAGAAACATTCGTCCCCGAATGTTCTTTCGGGAGTCAAACTTAAAGATAGCGACATAGTCTTCTTTTACAACCCCTACATACCAATAATACCACACGAGGCCACACCACAATACTCATACTAAAATGTCAAGCTGAACCCCATGTGTCAACATCGGTCATCTGCATAAAGCTTCTGCTGACTCTAAGCTTACTAATAATCTTTCCCGGATAAGCTTCGCCTTATCCACCGCTGAATCGTATGCGGACCAAATAATCGAACCTCGCCTATGTCGAACCATCCAACCGAAGCGATCTACACTTTCTACATACAAGGCCTGCATGGGCCATCGTAATCTTGGAAGGGTATCTGTTATCGTACGTAACACAACAAGAGGCAATTAACCCTCCCGGATAGTTCTGAAATCAAGAACACAGGCCCGCAACCTATCCTCAAGTGCCTGGATAGTACGCTCTGCCTGTCCGTCGGTCTGAGGGTGTAATGCAACACTGAGACTCACCTGTGTCCCTAAAACCCTTCTAAAAAACCTCGGAAGTTATATGTGTCGAGCTCATCATGCGACATCATAAGAGTAGGAACCCCGTGCACTTCTCACAATCTCTCCGCTATATAAGCTAGCATAATCCTCATCAGAGTAAGTGGTCCTAACGGAAGGACACGTTGGTTTCGCGACCATTTACCATGACCCCCAGGGAGTCGCACTTCCTCCGAGTACGATGCCACCCTGTAACAAGATCCATATTAAATACCTCTCATATCTAGGTTGGGATTTCAATCGCCTGCAATAGCCCACTGGGCTTCTGGTGCTCAACCATGACCTGCTACTAACTCGGACACTAAGCAGTAAACTCCGCTATGTCCCTTTTTTGGTCATCTTACCCATACATACATCTGAGGTCACGACACAACTTAGTCGACCCCGAACAATTAGAACAATAAGCACTTTATGCCTCTCCTAAAACCTGCTGACTAGTCTGCGGCATCACGCAATCTATCCTCATCTCACAAGGCTCCCATCCGATGTTACTCAAAGACTCTTCTCTTCTCGGAGCCGTATCTCGATACAGTATCATCACTAGATCCTCATTGTCGCCTCTTTACCTCCTCGTTATACCGTATTTCCAGTATGTACGTGGGGCGACGTAGAAAATTTGAACTTTTAATAAGGCTTGGCGAATTATTTTTGTGCACAACACGGTTAGAGTCGTTTTTGACGAACGTTTTCCACGACTTCGTAGGGAAAATTCCGGCTATGTCATTTCTTATTTTTGCGGATTTTTCCGAGAGACGAAACATTTTGGGCCAACGAGAGGGCGACACTTGTCACCCTCTCATTGGGGACGTTGGGCGGCAACAAGTGGGACGATTTGGGTTGGCTTTTGTCAAGTAGTAGGTAGGATATTTTGGTGGTAGATGGATAAGGTGCACTTGGCAAGATCTTGGCCCTACACTTGCTATGCACTTGGCATGATCTTGGCCATTGGTTGGCCTTTGCTAGACCTATAAATACCCCCCCTCTTTGATGACTTCTTCATCCATTCCACAAAGTTTCTAAGTCTTGAAAGCCTTCCCCTCTCCTTGTAGTGTCTCGTCCAAACACCCCCCCCTCCCCCCTTTAAGAAGGCCCTTGGCCGAGAGTAGCATCCCCCCCCCCTTTGAAGTGCTAGCCGTGGGGTACCCCCCCCCCCTAGCCTAGTTGTCTCGTATAAATACCCCTTGTTGTGGTATAGAAATACTCTCCTAGTATTGTTATAATGTCCAAATACCTTGGCCCAAATACCTTGTAGTATTCCCAAGGTTACACTTATACAAGCCCAGAAAATACCATTATACTTTCCTTTAGCCTCTAAACGAAACCCTAAGGAAATCTTCACGTAGTTGAAGTTGTAAGTAGAAGTTGGTTAGAACTTAAGGGTTGTTTGGAGCGGAGTGGAGCACTCGGAGTAGGAGCTAAACCTTGCTCAGGCGCGACATTTTACTCGGATAATTTTGGGCTTATCGAGGTAAACACTACTGTCCTTCTATTGTAATTGGAAATTACATGTTGTTAGAATATATAGTTGAAGTATACTATATATAGAACTATACTTAAATCGTGGCAATGTCTTTTGACTTAAGCACAAGAATTAAGAAATGAATGACTAATTACATGGGATCGTGTTCTGAGACTTGTGTAGTAGTACCGTGGAGTAGAATTGTACAGTTGGGGTTAGATGTATAACCCACTGGTTGGCTTAGTGGCAGCCTCGATAGAGGAGGAGATTTGACGCTGTGGAGGGAGTCTTTGCCAATTTTACGTAGATTATAGAACGTTGAGATCTAGATGTTAATAAGCACCTTGTGGCCTTATAGGTTGAAGTACTACGTGTGGAGTGATCCACTTGGCTTAAGGAGTAGCCGGCGGTTTGAGGTACTTGGAGCGTTTTGCTATTAGTCGACAATCGTCGAGAGGTATGTGAACCTCTTCCTATCTCTTCTAGCATGATATGTGTGAACTATGTAGTACGGTGACGCATACGTGTTAATCGTGTTGATTGTTCTTAAAACATAAAGTGTTATAACGGCTTTATGGGAAGTTGGTTATAATAGCTTTATGTAGGTAAGAAAATACTTTGTGGTTTTAAAAGGTAACTGATGTGAATTATAACTGGCTAGCTATAATAAAGAACTTGATGTATTTCAAAAGATTTATAAATCATTTTGAAGGGAGAGTAACACTTGGTTTTAAAGGTTTAAAAAGAGTTATACTAGCTTTATGGGGAGTTAGGTATAATGTCTTAAGAGAGGTAAAGAAAATGGTTTACTGATGTTAGAAGTTAAGAGACTTGATCTTATAAGATAAGAGACTTAACTTATTTGTTTTAATGTGGATGTTTGTGTGAAACCTCATTCGTGAGTAATGAGTACTTGGTTTATTTAACAGAATAATGTTTTACTGATTTCGGAAATCAGAATGTGTACCGACAGACCACTGCAGCGTTAATAAAAGAAAATGTATTAAATAATGATGAATTGTATTAAAACCAGTAGAAACCTCCATCTGCATAGAAACTAAGATGAGACAAAATGATATACATTTTCTAGACCATGGCTGTAATAAGAATGTTGTAAACAAGAGTAACCTACTCTCACGTGAGACATATTGTTCTAAAAAGGAATCAAGTGATTAAGTTTATGAACTATGAAACCATTTGAAAATGAAAAGCTTGAGTAATTGAAACTAGGCAAACTGGAACTTAGGAAAAGAATGTTGTTACTTGATTTTGAAAAGGAATGTGGGTTGGTCATTCAAATACTACGGGTATCGGGTGACTTTTATAAAAGTAATGGATCTCTTTTAAAAGAACTTAACGTATGTAGTACTTTGGGGTTAAAAACCCGGACTTTGGCATAAAATGAAAGTACTTTGAGTTGTGTGAAACTTGCCTATGCTTGTTGTTGTGAAACTTGCCTGTGCTTGTTGTTGTGAAACTTGCCTATGCTTGTGATGATAGCCTTTGTTGTGCAAGTGTGGTATTTCTTTGGTTCAGCGTCTCTAGATAGAGGTAAGGTTGACTTGTTGAGAACTTACTTGGATGTGCTGGAAGTGATGGTGAATTTAACGTGTATGTTTTCATTTTGATAACTGTCTTGTTGTTGATGTCACATGGACATGTCTACACCGTCGCGATTCGGCATGTGGCCACGCGGCCTTGTTATTGTTGATGTCACATGGACATATCTACACGTCTGCGATATTAGGCGTGTACGCGTGCCTTGTTATTATTGTTGATGTCACATGGACATGTCTACACCGATGCAGTATTCCGGGGGCATGTGGCCATGCGGCCCTGTTTATTATTGTTGATGTCACGTGGACATGTCTACACCGATGCAGTATTCCGGGGGCATGTGGCCATGCGGCAGGGTTGACCACCCAGTATATTGTTATTGAGGTTACATGGGCATGTCTACACCGATGCATTATTCGGGGGGCATGTGGCCATCCGGCCTTGTTATGATTGTTGCATCAAGGACATGTCTACACCGGCGATTCCGGGCATGCGGCCGATGAACACGATCGATGTTGTGGGCGTGAGACCCGTAGTTATATTTGAGTGATGACTTGAGGCGTGAGTCACAGATGGACATGACTGCTTTTATGTTGTGAACTGTAGTTTGGTTTTCATACATGTCTCTGCTTTATAT
Organism: Przewalskia tangutica; assembly: GCA_029844215.1. Lineage (NCBI taxonomy): Eukaryota > Viridiplantae > Streptophyta > Magnoliopsida > Solanales > Solanaceae > Przewalskia > Przewalskia tangutica. The sequence goes on along the minus strand of CM056720.1, from coordinate 78,251,783 downwards.
AGACTAGTATGATTTCATTTACAGTATTTTACAGTTTCACATACTTGGTACTGTTGTCGACCTTCCGGGGCTGCGTCACGCCGCAGTAGAGGTACATCGGTCGTGGATCCTCGCTCTTAGGGTCACAGTTCTGCGTTTTGGAAGCTCCGTTTCTCCAGAGGCTTATCTTTTGGTATGTGTTCCACGAGTTGTAGGTTCTTATACATTCGAGGTATGGCGGGCCTGTCCCGTCATAGTCGTTAATAAATCTTAGAGTGCAGTAGAACTGCCAATTGTGGCGAGGTTGTAAAAGGATTAAACTGTTCGGGTTTTATGTATATACTGAAGGCAACTGTTTTGGTTGGCCTGTTTATTTATTATATCTCTTGTTTCATGACTTATGTTTTATGTTCCGCTGATTTTCTCTGATGTATGTATCACTAGGGTGCCCGGGGTAAGGCACCAGTAACGGGCCCGGGTTCGGGGCGTTACAAAAGTGGTATCAGAGCAGTTAATCCTCGGAAAGTGTCTACAGACCGTGTCTAGTAGAGTCTTGATTATCGGTGTGTTGTGCACCACATCTATAATCAGGAGGCTATAGGACATTTAGGATTGGTTTCCATTCTTCTCATTCTGAGATCGTGCCTTAGAGCTGTGTTGTAAGTTGGACCCTCCAGCGTGTTTCGTTTTTACGATTATGCCTGCGAAGGCAACCGAGGCCCGGGGAAAGGCAAAGCGTAGGAGCCGCTGCTAGTGGGATCAGGAGTGCAGCGCGAGCGCCGATACTGAGTAGTGCTTGACGGCGAGTTTTTGCGCGCGCGCCAAAGACCAGAGTTTAGAGCCGCGGCATGGTGCCGAGACTACAACACGAGCCTCGGTCCACGAGCGGGGAGATGGGTCACAAGAGATGGCGATTATTGGCGAGTTGTGGCGAGATATGAGGATAGGGCCGACGCGATTCAGCCCAAAGAAGACTGTAGTGCGCCGAGGCGAGCAGTTTGAGGCTACGGATTTCCTTAATTGTAGCGCTTTGAGTTTTACTGGTCGAGGTAGGAGGATGATCCGCAGGAGTTCATCCGTCGATTCTGCGAGGATCATGCGGGTGATCAAGGCTTGAGATCGAGTGCGTGACATTTAGTTCGTGATCGGTGCGTGATACCGCATGATCGATTGGTTTGACTTCGTGGGAGCTTTCCGGGAGAGCATGCCGCTTCCACCGTTTGGGGCGAGTTTTCGGGGCCTTCGGCACGTTTCTTGCCTCCACAAATGGGAGGGCTCGCCGACGATTTTTGATGTTGAGGCGAAGCGGGTCTGATTCGGGAGTACAATGTGAGTTCGACTCATTGGCGGTATGTTCCGCATTAGTAGCTAGTATGGAGGATCGAGTGCACCGATATGTTCACGTGGCTCGATGATTACCTAGAGAGTTGTTGGTGTTTCTTCACCGGGCATGGACATGCCAGCATTGAGCTCATGCACTTGGAGTGCGAGCGCAGAGATCGACGGGTGGACGCCACAGGTTAGGCCAAGACGGCGGATATTTTAGCGACTTTCGAGGCGGACCGCCTCGTGAGCAGACTAGTTATGTACTCCGCCATTGCAGTGGTCCTCCGCAGCCTTTCGGGACCTCAGGATATTCAGGAGCGGTGGCTCCCGGGTTTCGAATGTTCGGGAGTAGGGTGTTGGCGGATCTGACACCCCTACCTCGGTGTGGTCGATGTGGTAGACCGCATTTCGGGGAGTGTCGTAGTACCAAGGGAGCTTGTTATTCTTGCGGCCAACAGGGCCATATGACGAGAGACTGTCCGACCAGGGGTAGCGCTGGTAGGATAGCACAGCCTACTAGAGCAGTTGCGGGCCACGGTAGAGGTCGCGGTGGAAGTTCCCAGTTTTAGCGGTCCTCTGAACCGCCTACTTCAGGTATATCCTTAACCATCTAGAGTTTTGTATGTTATGATAATGTATTAAGTGTTATGATCGGATAGCTTTGTGCTAAATTGTGACTTAGAAACATGCTTAGTGAAAAAGGGTAAGCCTGGGGGTGAGAAATGATGAACCTATATATATTACAGTTGAGACCTTAGATGTAAGGCCGTCTTGAGTACAAGTTCTTGCAAGTGATCCTTGTCGGAGTGCATTTTTATGCCTAGAATGTATTGTGTGATAAGTCCCTGGGTAGTGTGAAATGGAAGTGGTAGCTTTCGACTGTAGGGGTAAGATTGTTCGGATCGGAAACAAGCGTGAGCGTGATCGTAAAGTAGATCGGGTTGGGGCCATGTTGAGGGCCAACCCGCGGCCGGTTTCAAAGTGGGGTCAGCTCTGGGTGGTCCCACCAGGTGGTGGGGTCACGAGGGTGCTAGGCCCAAGTTTGTATGACCATCGTATGAGTTGGTGGATATGTTCGACCAGAAGCGGATCGTGGAGGCCGGGAACGCCTTAGAGAAGAACGGTTAGTAAGATGACCAAGCTTGGAGGTGGTGACTCAAGGTTTTGCGAATCAAGCAATGATCAAGTGGTGCGTATACTAGAAAAGTTCAAGTGTTCGAGAAGATGCGGCGAGGTAAGGGAAAAGTGAGCGTGTGTGATCGTTTCTTTCGAGAAATGAAGGTGCGAAAAGATTATATTTTAGACCTTGGTAGGACTTTTGAGGTAAACAGAGGTGATTCCTCGTTGGCTTGGATTTGGGTTTTCGCGCATGTTATTTTGTGGCAGTGTGGCATGTTTGGTGTCGTAAGTTTAGTAGTGAAGGCTATCTTTGGCGAATGTTTGTGTTGAGACTTGAGAAGGAACATTCGGGACGAATGTTTCTAAGGAGGGGAGAATGTTATACCCCGTATTTCCAGAGTATGTACGTAAGGACGTACGTAGAAAATTTGAAACTTTTGATTAGGCTTGGCCGATTTAATTTTGTGCACAACACCCGGTTAGAGTCGTTTTTCGGCGAAACGTTTTCACAGCTTTCGTAGGAAAATTCGCTATGTCATTTTTAATTTTGCGGATTTTTCCAGAGGCGAAAACATTTTGGGCCAACGAGAGGCTTACACTTGTCACCCTCTCATTGGGGACGTTGGCGCAACAAGTGGGACGATTTGGGTTGGCTTTGTCAAGTAGTAGGTAGGATATTTTGGTGGTAGATGGATAAGGTGCACTTGGCAAGATCTTGGCCCTACACTTGCTATGCACTTGGCATGATCTTGCCATTGGTTGGCCTTTGCTAGACCTATAAATACCCTCTTTGATGACTTCTTCATCCATTCCACAAAGTTTCTAAGTCTTGAAAGCCTTCCCTCTCCTTGTAGTGTCTCGTCCAAACACCCCTCCCCTTTAAGAAGGCCCTTGGCCGAGAGTAGCATCCCCTTTGAAGTGCTAGCTGGGTACCCCCAGCCTAGTTGTCTCGTATAAATACCCCTTTGTCAGGTATAGAAATACTCTCCTAGTATTGTTATAATGTCCAAATACCTTGGCCCAAATACCTTGTAGTATTCCCAAGGTTACACTTATACAAGCCCGTAAAATACCATTATACTTTCCTTTAGCCTCTAAACTAAACCCTAAGGAAATCTTCACCGTAGTTGAAGTTGTAAGTAGAAGTTGGTTAGAACTTCTAAGGGTTGTTTGGAGCGAGGAGCACTCGAGTAGAGCTAAACCTTGCTCAGCGACATTTTACTCGGATAATTTTGGGCTTATCGAGGTAAACACTCATGTTCTTCTATTGTAATTGGAAATTACATGTTGTTAGAATATATAGTTGAAGTATACTATATATAGAACTATACTTAAATCGTGGCAATGTCTTTTGACTTAAGCTCAAGAATTAAGAATCGAATCGAATCAGTAATTACATAGACCGTGTTACATGAGACTTGTGTAGTAGTACCGTGAGTAGAATTGTACCCGTTGGGGTTAGATGTATAACCCACGGTTGGCTTGGTGGCCAGGCCTCGATAGAGAGAGATTTACGCTGTTGTGGGGGAGGTGCTTTGCCGAATTTTCAGATTATTGAACGTTGAGATCTAGATGTTAATAAGCACCTTGTGGCCTTGTAGGGTGAAGTACTACGTGTGTAGTGATCCAGCAGCTTAAGGAGTAGCCGGCGGTTTGAGGTACTTGGAGCGTTTTGCTATTAGTCGACAATCGTCGAGAGGTATGTGAACCTCTTCCTATCTCTTCTAGCATGATATGTGTGAACTATGTAGTACGGTAGACGTACATGTGTTAACTGTGTTGATTGTTCTTAAAACATAAAGTGTTATAACGGCTTTATGGGAAGTTGGTTATAATAGCTTTATGTAGGTAAGAAAATACTTTGTGGTTTTAAAAGGTAACTGATGTGAATTATAACTGGCTAGCTATAATAAAGAACTTGATGTATTTCAAAAGATTTATAAATCATTTTGAAGGAGAGTAACACTTGGTTTTAAAGGTTTTAAAAAGAGTTATACTAGCTTTATGGGGAGTTAGGTATAATGTCTTAAGAGAGGTAAAGAAAATGGTTTACTGATGTTAGAAGTTAAGAGACTTGATCTTATAAGATAAGAGACTTAACTTATTTGTTTTAATGTGGATGTTTGTGTGAAACCTCATTCGTGAGTAATGAGTACTTGGTTTATTTAACGAATAATGTTTTACTGATTTGGAAATCGAATGTGTATGCATCACCGCAAATGCCGTTAATAAAAGAAAATGTATTAAATAATGATGAATTGTATTAAAACCAGAGAAACCTCCATCTGCATAGAAACTAAGATGAGACAAAATGATATACATTTTCTAGACCATGGTCTTTGTAATAAGAATGTTGTAAACAAGAGTAACCTACTCTCGTGAGACATATTGTTCTAAAAAGGAATCAAGTTATTAAGTTTATGAACTATGAAACCATTTGAAAATGAAAAGCTTGAGTAATTGAAACTAGGCAAAATGGAACTTACGAAAATAATGTTTTTACTTGATTTAGAAAAGGAATTTGTGTTGGTCAGTCAAATACTTCGGGTATCGGGTGACTTTTATAAAAGTAATGGATCTCTTTTAAAAGAACTTAACGTATGTAGTACTTTGGGGTTAAAACCCGACTTTGGCATAAAATGAAAGTACTTTGAGTTGTGTGAAACTTGCCTATGCTTGTTGTTGTGAAACTTGCTGCTTGTTGTTGTGAAACTTGCCTATGCTTGTGATGATAGGCTTTGTTGTGAAATTGTGTTATTTGTGTTTTTCCGCGTCTCTCGATAGAGGCCGGTTGACTTATTGAGAACTTACTTGGATGTCTTGGCGGTGATGGAGAATTTCACGTATGTTTTCATTTTGATAATCGCTCTTGTTGTTGATGTCATGGACATGTCTACACCGTCGCAGATTCCGGGGCATGTGGCGTGCGGCCTTATTATTATTGATGTCACATGGACATGTCTACCGACGCAGATTCCGGCATGTGGCCACGCGCCTTGTTATTATTGTTGATGTCACACGGACATGTCTACACCGATGCAGTATTCCGGGGGCATGTGGCCATGCGGCCTTGTTATTATTGTTGATGTCATGGACATGTCTACACCGACGCAGATTCCAGGGCATGTGGCTACGCGGCAGGTCGACCACCCGATATTGTTATTGAGGTTACACGGGCGTATACACCGGCGCAAAGATTCGGGCATGTGGCCACGCGCCTTGTTATTATTGTTGCATCATGGACATGTCTACACCGTCGCGATTCCGGGGCATGCGCCGTGATGCGAACACGATCGATGTTGTGGCGTGAGACCCATAGTTATATTTGAGTGATGACTTGAGGCGTGAGTCACGATCGACATGACCGCTTTATGTTGTGGAATGTAGTTTGGTTTTCATACATGTCTCTCGCTTTATATAGACTAGTATGATTTCATTTACGTATTTCTGATTTCACATACTGCAATTGTTATCGACTCCTCGGCCGCGTCATGCCGCAGTAGAGGTACATCGGCCGTGGATCCTCGCTCTTAGATCTCGGTTCGTTTTGGGAAGCTCCGTTTCTCGAGGCTTATCTTTTGTATGTGTTCCACGAGTCAGGAGTTCTTATACATTCGGGGTATGGCGTGGCCTGTCCGTCATAGTCGTTAGAAATCTTAAGTGCATAGAACTTTGTGGCAGGGTTGTAAAAGGATTAAACTGCCGGGTTTTATGATATACCGAAGGCAAATGTTTTGGTTGCTTTGTTTATTTATTATATCTCTTGTTTCATGACTTATGTTTTATGTTCCGCTGATTTTCTCTGATGTATGTATCACTAGGGTGCCCGGGGTAAGGCACCAGTAACGGGCCCGGGTTCGGGGCGTTACATCAACGACGGAATACTCGGCAACCTCTCGGATCTAAACTTCATTAACCTTGGAAACAATAATCGAACCCCTCGGCTCGGTAGCTGAAGAATCTCACGGACCACGTCCTGTCTATCTGGCTTCCTGTTACACCCCGTATTTACAGGACATGTTTTAAAAACGTACGTAAGAACTCATAAGTGTTAAGATTTGAGACTTGTAAAAATTTATCGGAATTATGAAATTGTCGGAAAACGTAATATTGTGATGAATGGGAGGGCGACACGTGTCACCCCCCCTTAAGTGAGCTTGGGCGAATTGGACATGGACAAAAGGGTCATTTGACCCTTGTTAGGAAGACAAGTCTTGCAACTTGAAGAGCTTGACATAATTGACTTGGTCAATGGGTCCACAAAGTCTTGATATTTAGTAAGACCTCATCCAAACCACCTATTTATTTGCATCTTGACCCTCCATTGTGCTATATAATACTAGTAGTAGCAAGACAAGCTTAACACTTAGCCAAATTTTCAAGAAAATTGAAGAACAACAAGAGCCTAGCTCTCGGGTTTGCCTACTCTCAACAACAAAAAAAATTGTTTGTTATCCATTTAGCTCCACACTTTAAACCAAGGTTCTTGAGTGTATTGTAAGTGTATCTCAATAGAAAAATCTCGGAAAAAGATAGTTTTCGTATTAGTCATGAGTGAAAACCTAGTTGCTTTCTAGGTTTTGTTTGGAAGTTTGAAGGAAATTTGTTGGTGTTGTTCTAAGGGTCTCAACTAGCGGATTGAAGTGTCTTGAAGAGGCTCTAAGTTGCTAAGGAGCGACTTCGGGTTTGGAGTTGGATTAAGATTCGTTGAGGTATAATCTTGTCTCTTAAAAGTATTACAAGATTATATACATTGTTTGTTAGCTTTACATGTTGCTGTACGGTTATATGTTGAAGTTTATAAGTATTATGGATTGCTTGTAGCCTTAAAATTCGAAATGTAATGTAAGCCATGTGAAGTTGGATTACAATTTGGTCATTTATTAGAATCGTCGCATGTTACTTACTTGAAGATTATAGTAGTTATAATCGATTGCGACTTGATATCATGTTGTGCTAATAACTTGGATTGAAATGGAAATTGGATAAGAATTGATGTTATAGTACCTCAAGTTAGCCGAATTGGCCTAGTAAGTTGTATTAGTTTGATATCGCTTGTGGGAATTTTACACGTCTAGTAGGCGTGTAATCCCCTATTGTTGGTTGCATTGATTGGGCCTTAAATGTGGCGTGTTTGGTTATTGAATTCGGCCTTGAAAAAGGTGGCAAAGTATATAGAAACAAAGGAAGTGCTGTCCGATTTTCCGTAGAATTTAGTGACTTAGCACTTAGAATATTCTACGTTTGAAGTAAGAAGTTAATGGACGTATTGTGGCCATTATAGGTTGAAGTACTAAGTATAGCGTATCCTACTTGGAGGATGGAATAGCTATCAAGGTTGAAGTACTTTGGAGCATTTTGCTACTTGTCGATAATCGTCGCGAGGTATGTGAACCTCTTCCTTCCTTTGGCATGATTCTATGTATGAAATATACATGTAGTAGTATTTCATGATTCCGTCTACTCTTAGAAGTTAAGAGGTAGTTATGTTGATTTACTCTATGTAAAAGCTACGCCTAAGAAATCCTAAGTTCTTACCAAGTCTTATGGGGGATGTTGGTAAGAGTCGTTAGGAAGTATTTGGAGTCGAGTTGACTTGGCTAATTTACGGCACGAATGAGAATAAGTATCGAACAAGCCATTGCAGCGTTAATAAAGGAAAATGTAATGACAATTAATTATATTAAAACAAGTAGAATTCTCCATCTGCATAGAAGCTAAGATAAGATAGAATTGTATTACATTTTCTAGATCATGGCTACTTGAATAAGATCGTTATAAATAAGTATATTCACAACGCACCAAAGTATATGTTACTTAATTTAAAAGAGTTTACGTATGAAGTTTTTAAGACTTTGAAACTTGTTTTCTTAAAAGTTAAGAGACTTGAAGTATTTTGAAAGCTATGTGATTTGATTTGAAGGTATAAGTCTCTTGGTTATAAAGGGAATGAATTTGTCTAAGACATAAAGAGTTATAACGGCTTTATGGGAAGTTGGTTATAACAACTTTATGGAAGATTAAAAGAATGGTTTTCTCCAGTAATGTAAGCAAAGAAATGATTTGAAATAAAGAAGGACAAATTGTTTTAAAGGTACCAATTGCTTAAGGTTTTTAAGAAGAAGTCACTTGATTTAGAAGCCGGTAATTATATTTCTAAAAAGGTATTGTGACTTGTCTTGAAAGGTAGATATGACTTGATACTATAGTTGTTAGTATCTGGGAAGTTGTATTTGAAAAAGAGTCTTTCTAAAGGAGTAGAGGTGCGTAGTACGTTGGGTTAAATTCCCGGATTTTATATGACATTATCGCGTCCCAGAAATGGGTCGGGCAGTATACCTTTATGGGCAGACTATATGCCATTATCGCGTCCCAGAAATGGGCGGGGCAGTATACCTTTATGGACAGACTATATGACATTATCGAGTCCCAGAAATGGGCCGGGCAGTATACCTTTATGGGCAGACTATATGACATTATCGCGTCCCAGAAATGGGCCGGGCAGTATACCTTTATGGGCAGACTATGTGACTTTATCGCGTCCCAGATTGGGCCGGGCAGTATAGGCGTCCCTCCATTAAGGGTCGGATTATGTTATGTAAAGTAAGTAAGTTATATGGTAATGAACTTGATGATTTTCCTAAGTATGTACGTAAGAATGTGGCTATAGCTTTTATTGAAAAATGGGAAAATATAATAAGGTACGATTAAGTTCACGAGATGGTAATGACATGGTAGGTTCAGGTATTTACTTCTTTTACACTTACCTCTGTCATGCTTTTATACAGATATGTTTTAATTGTTGTACCTTACTTAGCTCCATATTCGTAATTGTTATCGACTTCTCGGGTGCGTTCATGCCCGCATGTATTAGGTACACAGGTTGGTGATCCTTGCTCTTAGGATCTCGGTTCAGTTTTTGGGAAAAAGCTCTATTTGCTCCGGAGGCTTATCTCTTGGTACGGTTTCCCCTGAGGTTGTAGATTCATGTGTATTCAGGGGTATGGCGGGGCCCTGTCCCTCCACTGTTGTTATGTAAAAACTCTTAGAGGTTTGTAGTCACATGTTGTGGTTTGGGGCTGTAGGAACCGAGTTGTACAGTTTTTCTTTGATTATGCATATTTTATGGAAGGCGGCCTTATCGGCTAGTCTGTGTTATTATTGACTAAGTGTTGTATGTTGTGTATGTTCCGCTGCTATTCTCTGATGTATACCTGAACGGGGTGCCTGTGTAGGGCACCGCCATGCCCCGGTCGGGTCGTGACATCGCCATCCGCAGACTACCCTTAGATCCACGACAAAGAGTATCTCAGAATCGCTTGGCTTTCCTGATGGTATAGGATATTAATATCACAATTCTTGAGTAACTCTAACCACCATTGTTGTCGCAAATTCTACTGCATCAGTCTGCAGATATACCAGAGTCTTTTGTGGTCTGCACAAATATCCACATGAAGTCTGTATATACGTCATGCCCCCCGAATCTTCAAGGCATGATTTAACTGCCGCCAACTCTAAATCGTGAGTGGCGTAATTTCCTTTACTGCTTCCCTAACTACCGGGAAAACATAGGCTATATCCTTATCGGGTTGCGTCAGCACACAACCTAGCCCAACACCCAACGTGTTATCATAATAACTTAACCCTCTAGTCTCACATGAGGGGTTAGAACTGTAGTCGTGGTCAACTTATCTTCCAATAACTGAAAGCCTTTCTTATTCCTGCGAAATATTCGGGTATCCTTAATCTCACTTATGGTTCTGTTTCCCTTTCTCTGCGTAACCAAACTTGGTCACTAACTTAGAATTGATTCTTCGCTTGCCTCACGCTAAGACTTCACAATCATAATTTAGGGGAGATTTCCTTGATCTCGTCAAGTAGTAACCCGATGCTACCACCTTTCGTCGAGTGTTCTTACGCCCATTATTTACCAAACGGTCTTACACTAGTCTGGGTAATCATATCTCGTGCAATTTACATAACCATAGTCGTATTCTCCTTTATCATTCTCGTCATAACCTTACCTTATGCTTATTATTAGAAAAAGTATTTCTATCTTGGTTCATAATCGCATAGTTTCATATATCGTACTACCGCATTTTTCCTTACGACATTTCTCGACCACTCGTAACGCCGTTCTTAATTACCCCAACACAATACTTTTCCCACGGTTACCTAAAGCGTAACCTATGGCATGACGATTCTAAAGACCTTACCAGCCTCATATCCTTCGCCTAACAACACGGGTACACACAACCCCATGTCGTAAAACTATCCTTTTTCGTGGGAGAGAACTTATCTCTATCAAAATCTAAATCATCAGCGCCACCTTAATCGTATAGATTTTCAAAATCTATCTAAGATGCCCTCGACCTTCCAAGCAAGACTGTGATTTATTTTATTCTTGCCTTGCATGTTTTCCCCGAAATTATCCAAGGTCGTGGCTCGACCGCCACACCAAACCAACTCCAAGTACCTACTAGGGCACTTAACATAAATTCCTTCAAATTCAATTATTACTTACTTCCTGCGTCAATTTACCTCAAATGAACAAGTCACACAGACTTATAAAAAAACCAATGATGTCAAAGAAGGAAGGATAATTCACTGGTTACCACCACTTCTCTTCCTTTACACTGGATAATCAGCTTACCAGAAAACTGAAATCGAGCCAATCTCTCTCTGCAGTCAATGTTGGCATAACAAGAGGCCAACTAGCCCGTACTCATAATGACCTCGATATCGTCGCCATAATAGCTCTGCTAGGTCTGCAGGTCCAACGATCGTATCGTTCAAGAACTATTATCTACCCGCTCGGCTACCACTCCAACACTCACTGTAGTCACCTCGAAAGGTCCTCATGGATTCGGCTTTATTTCTTTACACTTGGTTGCTCTCTTTTCACCGGTCGTATTCTTCCGCATTTCCAAACTTATACTAGCATACGTACATAAATTTCATACTAACTCTGGCCTCCACTCTTTGGAGTTACTCATTTAAACAACATAATGCCAGTCCCGGCTCTCACAACCTGGTTCCGGTGGACTGCGTCCACGAACCCGTAAAACGATTAACTAGACTGCCTTGCACCCTCGTGACTCGCCACGCGGGACTACTATCAACTGATCCCATTCCATTTCAGGCTATGGGGCGACCCTTAATAGGTCCTCAACTCGACTCGGCGTCGTATTTAACTTTTTTCCTTGGTCTATCTTAACTTTACTACCCGAGAAGGCCTTATATATCTAAGGTCTCGGTGGTTATCAACATTCCTAGGCTCACAATTTCCATGCTCCACGCCTAACTTATCAGTCCCCCCGTAAACGGGTACAAAAACTTCTCAATATACTATAATCGTGTTGTCTTGACCATAACAACCATACTTACTCCATACGGATCTCACCCGTACCATTCTCTTAATCATACCACGTAGCTTAACCTATTAACATAGTCTTCCATTTAGTCCCTTAATTATAACCTCTTAAGGGTCCATTACATTCTCACACAACTCATCATCACCTAATTATCTCAAATTAGCACGTAAAACTTTGATGAGAGTTCCTTAACTGTTCATACCTTCCCGGTATTTTTAGTCCTTACCAAGTCCTGGTAATCTAAAATCATTCTAGGCAACACGCGACCGACCATACATAAATCTGTATAGTTGTATGTCACAATACCAACTATACTACAAACATTACCAACCTGGATACGCAATCCACATAATCTTTTCTGGGTCACTGCTGCCTTTCTCGTAGCTGCAAACAACATAACTTGTTAGGGAGAGACGACCCTAACCATACAGCTCTATCGCACGATCTCAGAGTGAGAAGAATGGAAACCAATCCTAAATGTCCTGCATCCTCCTGATTATAGATGTGGTGCACAACACACCAATAATCAAGACTCTACTAGACACGGTCTGTAGATACTTTCCGAGGACTAACTGCTCTGATACCACTTTTGTCACGACCCGACCGGGCTGGCGATCGTGCCCTACACAGGCACCCTTTTCTGTATACATCGAGAATAGCGGTGAACATACACAACTTATAAAATGCTTAAACATAAAATAATAACAGGTTAGCCGATAAGGCCACCTTCCGTACAATATACGCAATAAAACAGTACATTTTTTTTTCTTTACAACCCAATCCACAAATGTGACTACAAACCTCTAAGAATAACACTCTGACGGGACAGGGCCCCGCCATACCCCTGAATGTACAACGACCGATAATACCAGGGATAAGCCTCCGGAATAAAGGAGCCTCTCAGCGGTGGCGGTGATCCTAAGAGCGAGGATCAAGAATCAGACTTACTCGGCGTGAACACACCCAAGGAGGTCGAGACAACATGTACCAAATATGTGAAACCGAAATCAGTAATGAAATCATAAGTCTATAATAAAATCGAGACGGTATGATAACTCAATTAACAAATACGCGATTGCCTTACTAACAATGAGAGTAATCAAAAGTATAGGTAGCAAATCCACGGAAACAGGTGGTATAACGATCTTGGGGATTTACCCCTCATTTATACTCTTACCCTGAAGCAGGTGGTATAACGATCTTGGGGATCTACCCCTCAGATATACTCTTACCCTGAAGAAGGTGGTAAAGCAGGTGGTATAACGATCTTGGGGAGCTACCCCTCAGATATACTCTTACCCTGGAGAAGGTGGTAAAGCAGGTGGTATAACGATCTTGGGGAGCTACCCCTCAGATATACTCTTACCCTGGAGAAGGTGGTATAACGATCTTGGGGATTTACCCCTCAGATATACTCTTACCCTATCTCAACTGGCCATCATACATAACATAAGCCCTACCGGCTTATCATACATAACATAAGCACTACAGGCTTATCATACAATAAATAAGCAAGTTAAGAAATCCCCTAACTTCTTATTAGTCTTATTCATATACACTCTCATTTTAGTTTACTTAAGGCACTAACGTGCCATTATAAATCCGGGAGTTTAACCCAAAGTACTACGTACTTCTATTCTTTTAAAATGACTCATTTTCATATAAAACTTCCAAGATACTAATAACCGTAGTATCAAGTCATAACTAAATTTTAAGAAAAGTCACAATACCTTTTTAGAAAATACATTTTCGGGCTTCTAAATCAAGTGACTTCTTTCTTTTAAAACCTTAAGCAATTGATGCCTTTAAATCAATTTGTCTTTCGTTATTTCAAGTCATTTAACATACTTAAATTACTTAGAGTAAACCACTCTTTTAACTTTCCATAAAGTTATTATAACCAACTTCCCATAAAGCCGTTATACTAGCTTTATACATTAGCAACTTACATACTTCTTTATAACCAAGAGACTAAAACTTTCCAACAAAACAAGTATCAATAATACTTTCAACATACTTAAAGTCTCTTAACTTTTGAAAACCAAGATATCCTTAATATTTAAACAAGTGAGTTAATTCCCTAACTCAATCAACTTGGACATTCTTAAAATAAGCCAAGGATATCAAATGGACCTAGATTTTCAAAATTCAGACGTCACCGTACTATACATTTACAACTTATTCATGCTCAAGAGATAAGAAAGTTCCACATACCTCTTCGGTTTAATCCACTTGCTAAGTCCAATTCGCCGTACGTAGTATGTCAACCTATAATGACCATAGTACGTCTATTAACTTCTTACTTCAAACGTAGAATATTCCAAGTGCAAAGTCACTAAATTCTACGGAAAATCGGACAGCACTTCCTTTGTTTCTACATACTTTGCCACCTTTTTGAAGGACGAATTCAATAACCAAACACGCCACATTTAAGGCCCAACAAAGTAGTTAACAATAGGGGATTACACGCTTAATCAAGACATGTAAAATTCCGCCCCACAATATAAAACAAACTAGTCTAAACTACTATGTCAATTCGTGATTAGGGCAACAATACCAATTCTTCTTCCAATTTCTTTTCAATCCAAGTGGTTTAATATAACATGTTATCTAGCCACAATTGATTATAACTACTACAATCCTCAAGTAGGTAAACATGCGACGATTCTAATTATCGACCAAAATTGTATTTCAATTTCAAATGGCTTAACATGTCATTTTCGGATTTGAGCTTCCAAATTTCCATAACACTTATCAATCTTCATAACACATATCACATGATCATTTCTAACTTAAAATAACATGGAATCTTCAATTACAAAAGTAAGACGAAGATTATACCTCATTTAGCCCAAATATGATCCAAGACTACAAGTCGATCCTTAGAAACTTTAGCTCCTCCTTTCGACGTTCCAATCCACTCCAAGCAACCCTTAGAAGCTTATGAAGAACTCATCTTCAAGTTCCAACTTCAAAGTTGAAGAACTCCTTAACTTTCCGCCTTGCGACTAATACGAAAACGCCACTTTTCCGGGATCTTTCTATTGAGATACCCTTACAATACTCTTAGGAACCTTGGTTTAATGTATGAGAATTATTGGACAACAATTAAAAAAATTTCCCTTGAAAACCCAGCATTGCCGTGAGCTTCATAGTGCACAAGAACAAGATTTCAAAATATTTTCTAAGTGTGGAGAATGACGAAGTCTTGCACTACTAGTGTACATATATAACATAATGGAGGGTCTAGATTAGTACATATGGATGGCTTGGATGTGTTTCACATGGATCTTGCCCAAGTGGCCCTTGGACTTTAGTCAACAATGTCAAGCTTCAAGACTTTAGCAAGACTTACTCATCAATTTAATGGTCAAATGACCCTTTTGCCCATGGTAAATTTCGTCCAAGACAACCTAAGGGGGGGTGACACGTGTCGCCCTCCCATTCGTCGCAATATTCGTTTTCCGACAATTCCATAATTCCGATAAATTTACTCGTCTCAAACCTTAACATTTTTGAGTTCTTACGTACGTTCTTATAAACATATCCTGAAATTCCGGGGTGTAACAAATACCCTCAAACTTAACATTTGCTCGCCCTCGAGCAAAGATCAAAAGAAAGAAATAAAGACACAGAAAAATAAGAAAATAGAATGACTCAAGACATTGATCACTTTGCTGCATCATTGTTACTTAGAAAAGTATGAAGGTTAGCAGAATAATATGCAGGAACATATGACATAGATTTTTAGCATTCTAAACACATCAAGTTAGATATTTCGCAAATTCACTTTAATCATGATCAATGGAAGTAAGAATACCTAACTATGCATGCCAATTTCAAAATCCTATGGCATGTTTATGTGCTATTCTCCACTAATCATGGATATACATATAATAGATCTTCAGGGCTTTTCAGGGTTGTAATGTAGGCTTAGGCATGGGTAGGTAAAAATAGGCTTTTAGACTCAACTTACGTACCATAAGCTCTTTTTCTTTCAACTCTTCCCTTTTCTTTTGATTTTCTTCTTCACTTCATACCTATCTTTCCCCTCTTTTGTTTTGAGAGAATGAAGTGTATTATTGTCACGACCCGAAACTGGGCCCGTGACTGGTGCCTTACCCCGGGCACCCTAGTGACACAACATCAGAGTAATCAGCGGAACATAAAACATATACATGAAACAAGTGAAGTACAAAACAGTAATCTGAGGAAAACTTGCCTTTTGGCATATATAAATAACAACTTTTACAAATGAACAGTTTAATCCTTTTCACAAACCCTGCCCACGACAGTACTACAGACCTCTAAGAAATGATACGACAACAATGGCGGACAGGGCCCGCCATACCACGAATGTAAACACCTACAACAACAGGGACTATACCATTGATAAGCCTCCGAGAAGCGGAGCTTTCCCAAATGGCGAATGACCCTAAGAGCGAGGATCAATGGTGGTGTACCTTTACTGCGGATGAACGCAGCCCCGGAGGTCGATTACAAAAATTTAGTATGTGAAACTGAAAATAAATCAGTAAATGAAATCATAGTAGTCTATATAAAGCGTGAGACATGTATGATAACCAACTACGATTCACAACATAGAAGCGATCGTGTCAAGTCGGGACTCACGCCTAAAAGTCATCCTCATGCCCGTGGAACTCCTTCCTCACCGCCGGATCTAGGTACAAATCATGTGATACGTATAACGAGTCTCGGCCCGTCTTATGGACCCAATATAGAAAATGGTGGAATACATTCGGTTCATCCCATGAACCAGAGTCGAGTGGAATACATTCGGATGAGCCGGTAGTCAAGTGAAATACATTCCGGATGAACCGGTCCTCAAGTGAAATACATTCCGGATGAACCGGTCCTCAAGTGAAATACATTCCGATGAACCGGTCCTCAAGTGAAATACATTCCGGATGAACCGGCCTCAAGTGAAATACATTCGGATGAGCCGTGTCGAGTGAAATACATTCGGATGAGCCGTAATCAAGTGATATACATTCGGATGACCCGTAGTCAAGTGATATACATTCGGATGAACCTAGTCGAGTAGAACACGATTTACACAACAAGGCTATCACACGTAACATGGTCAAGTTTCATAACAACAAGTATAAGCAAGTTACACACGACTCGAGGTACTTTCATTTTATATCAAAGTCGGATTTTAACCTTAAAGTACTACGTCAGTTAAATTCCTTTTAAGATCCATTCCTTTTACAAAGGTCACCCGATACCGTAGTATAAGATTTGAGTGACTAACATTGTTAAGTAAACCAAAATGCTTTCCTTTGTAAAATCAAGTGACAACCTTATTTTCCAAACGTTCAAGTTGCCTAATTTCGAATGCTCAAGTTTCTCATTTTAGAAAAAGGTTTCGTAGTTCATAGTTTTAAATCCTTTAAAGCATAATTCTCCTTTAAACGTTTTGAGAAACCTATGTCTTATAAGTGAGTAGGTATTCTTGTTTATAATCAATCTTATTAGCGACCATGATCTAGGAAATGTAATATCATTTTGTCTCATCTTAGCTTCATGCGGATGGAGGTTTCTCTGGTTTTAATAATACTTCTTTAGTCAATACATTTTCCTTTATTAACGCTGCAGTGGTTTGTCGATACACATTCTGATTTCCGAAATCAGTAAAACATTCTTAAGCCGTTATACCTAACTTCCCATAAAGCTAGTATAACTCTTAAGCTTTCAAAACCCAAGTAATACTCATTCTTTCAAAACGATTCATAGATCTTTTGAAATGCTTCAAGTTCTTTATTAACACATATCAAGCCAGTTATTATTCAAATCAGTTACCTTTTTTAAAACCCACAAAGTATGTGCTTATCCACATAAAGCTATTATAACAAACTTCCCATAAAGCCGTTATAAAACTTTATGTTTTAAATCAATCAAATACATTTAGCACATGACGTCTACCAGCTACATAGTTCACACATATCATGCTAGAAGAGATAGGAAGAGGTCCACATACCTCGCGACAGTATCGACTAATAGCAAACGCTCCAAGTGCTTCCAAACGTCGGCTACTCCTTAGCCAAGTAGATCGCGCCACACCTAAGTACTTCAACCTATAAGGCCACAAGGCGCATTAACATCTAGATCTTATCGTAGATCATTCTACGTAAAATTCGCAGACCTTCCCGCCACAACAGCGTAAATCTCCTCCTCTATCGGCGGCCATCAAGCCAACCGGAGGGTTCTACACGCCTAACCGGGCGTGTACAATTACTCCACGACCACTACACAAGTCCATGAATACACCCTATGTAATTACGATTCGATTCGATTCTTTATTCTTCAGCTTAAGTCAAAAGACATTGCCAACTAACTACGTTGATTCTATATATAGTATACTTCAACTATATATTCTAACAACATGTAATATCCAATTACAATAGGGGACAAGATAATTACCTCGATAAGCCCATAATTATCCGAGTTAAAAGTCGATCCTTAGCAATGTTTCGCTCTACTCCGGTGCTCCAACCCGCTCGAAATAACCCTTAGAAGTTCTACTCAACTTCTTAATAATACTCCGACCAACAATGGAGATTTTCCTTAGGGTTTCGTTTAGTGGTGAAGGAAGGTATAATAGTATTTGGGCTTTTCAGATAGGTATAACCTTAGAATACTACAAGGTATAAGGCTAAGGTATTAGGGCATTATAACAATACTTTGGAGAGTATTTCTATACCACAGGGGTATTATCTAAAACAACTAGGCTAGGGGGTGTATGCCCTCGGCCTACCCCACTGTGGGGTACTCGGCCAAGGGGAGGGTACACTGGCTAGCACCACAGAGGGGGTGCTCTCGAACTCACACAGGAGGAGAAGGCTCTCAAGACTTAGGCATTTTGGATGAAGAAGTCTTCAACCTTAAGGGGGTATTTATAGGTCAAGGGATGGCCAACCAAAGGCCAAGATCAATCCATGTGTTAGGCAAGTGTAGGGCTAGGATTTACCAAACACAAATATCCTACCAACCCTTGACTTTTCAAAGGCACAAAAAACGTGCTCCACCCTTGTCCATTTCGTCCTGGGGCGTTTCAAGTCCGCCATTGGGTGGGTGCCATGTGGCGCCGTTTTGTTGGTCAAAAATGTTTCGTCTCTCGTAAAAATCCGCAAAAATTAAAAATGACATAGCCGTAATTTCCCCTACTAAAGCTTTTAAAACGTTTCGTCGAAAAACGACTCCAAACGGGTGTTGTGAACAAACATTAATTCGGCCAAGCCTTACTTGAAGTTCGAAATTTCCTACGTCGCCCTCGCATATACTGCGGAAATACGGGGTATAACATTCTCCTCCTTAGAAACATTCGTCGAATGTTCCTTCTAAGTCTCACAACAAACGCGCGCCAGTATAGTCTTCACTACTATACTTACGAGAACAAACCTGCCACACATGGCCACAGAAACAACTGCGCACAATACTTACATCTAAGTCCACGAGGAAACACCTCTAACATCACCACAAATAATACTACTTTGTCACTTTGTCTGAGATACCACTTTGTCACTTTGTCGCGAGCCTTGCTCGACGACCCAACAAATGGTACCGGCCGCCATGATCATTGAAGGCGCCGACACTTTCGAATTATTACCACATTTACGATCGCTTTAGTATCCAAAACTCGGTTACTATCTCTAACGTGGTCGTCATTAACTGGGAACATTCTGGATGGATCTTCGATACTTTCCCGAACATAACAATACGAAAGACCGGACGTCCTTCCTCCTAAGTCGGACGTCAAATGCTAACATATAGGAAACCTGGCCTATTCTTCACATGAACTCACAAAGGCCCAAAGTAACTCGGGCTAAGTTCCTAAGTTTTTCCACAACTCGTCACACCCTAACCGGGGTGGTACCTTCAAGAGGACCGACCGTCAACTCAACTCTAAGCGTCGCCGATTATCCGCACGATATCTACGAGCCGCGAACCTCTTCTAGACAAGCTTCACTACCCACAATTTCTTTGGAACAAGCTGAACCAACTATCTCAACCTTGCCAACATCGAACCAATCGATCGACAACTTACACTTCGCCCTACAAGGTTTCAAAAAGCGACATCCGAACACTGAACTGGTAGCTTAAACACTCCCTCCACAGGAGACAACAATCCCTACAACTACCCCTGAAATCCAACACTGGCCCGAGGGCGAATGCGATCGAGACTCACCGAGTTCTTAATCTTGCTCGTAAAACTTCGAAACAAAAACAGTAGTAACTGGGCTCCATGCATCATAAGGTGAAGGTAGGCACCGTGCAGCCTTACAACCTTTATGATAAATCAACACCGCCGAGTGAATGGTCTCGATCAAGAACACGATGGGCTGCCCCATCGCCCGACCACCGGTCGAACGCATCCACGAACTTCGTCTGGTTAACTAAACTGGGCCTAACACCTCACAACCCTAACACGCGGGACCACCACAACCTGACCCCACCACCAAACCTACCGCGGGTTGACCCGCAACGGGGCCTCAACCCGACCCGGCAACGCGCACAATACTAGCTCCCCGAAGGAACAATCTCACTAAACACGTTACGAAAACCTAGCGGTCTGCTTAGCTCAACTACCCTCTTCATCCCACACTACTCGGGACTTATCTCACAACCATCGCTCACGCACTAGGCACCCGATGAGATCAACATACCCATACGTCTTTTACTCTAGATGACCTTACCTCTAAGGTCTCTATGTAACAAAACTCTAAGGTTCACACCTTCTCTATTCCCCCCAATCTTACTTGGTTAACTAACCAACACACTGCTATCAGAACATAGCACTTAAGGTATACTCACCTTATCACCTAAACACAACTCTAGAGGGTTAAAGATATATCTATATCTACTGCTTCACTCCCCTTAGTCGTTCTAAACAAACTCGCCTCGTAGGCATAGCTGGGAAGATGACAAACTACCCACCGATCCTGAAGGCTAAGTCCTCCTACAAGGACACTCTTCGACACCAGACCCTGACGGTCATAGGTACAACAAGTACCAACTAAAAGACGACATTCCCGGGATGGCGTCACATCAATGAACCGGAAGCCACGAGTTCGACCAACTCCTTCATAACCCGAGCGCCCCGAACCCGTGGAAGACCACTCTGACCGTGGATGTGCATAACCTAATTCGCGGTGAGGCGACTCGCCGAAAGTTACCAAAGGACCTCGCTGCTCGCCCTCTTCGTTGTCCTTCGTTAACGCCAATCTCTACGTTCCTCGGCTGCTGCATAAGCCCGCATACAGGCCATGCTCGACCCTAATCGAAGGATTACTCTTGCACAATCTTCTTAGGTAGTCATCAAGACTTGCGGTAACCAGTATACTCTGGTAGCCAAATCCATAGCTAGTAACAGGGTTGCCTCTTTGCAATCCATACTCTCCCGGTCGTGGAACTGAAGGTTCAAATATCATGGCCGCAGTAGGAACTGCCGCCGCCGTGCTTAAACTCACGGGCTAGTGGCGTCGCGAAATCCCGAATGAAGCATTACCTAGGTAATGATTGGCCTGTGCCCACGTAACCCTCTGAACTCTACTCGCAGCTCCCTCGGCTGCCTTGCCCTCCTGGGCCCGGGTTGCCCTACGCGGAGGCATAATGATAAGGGAAAGAATTTCATCAGAGGGTCCAACTTACAACTCAGCTCTAAGGCACGATCTCAGAGTGAGAAGAATAGAAACCAATCCTAAATATCCTATAGCCTCCGACATTGGCGGGGTGCACAACACACCGATCATCAAGACTTCCATCGATACGGCTCAGACACTTTCCGAGGATTAATCGCTCGATACCACTTTGTCACGACCAAATCGCCCGTGGTGGTGCCTACCGGGCACCCTAGTGACACAACATCGTGAGTAATCGAACATAAAACATATACATGAAACAAGTGAAGTACAAAACAAGAACTGAGAAAACTTGCCTTTTGGCATATATAAATAACAACTTTTACAAATGAGCAGTTTAATCCTTTTCACAAACCCCGCCACGATGCATTACTATGCACTCTAAGAAATGATCGACAACAATGGCGGACGGGGCCGCCATACCACGAATGTAAACACCTACAACAGGGACTATACCACCGATAAGCCTCCTGAGAAACGGAGCTTTCCCAAATCCGAATCAGGACCCTAAGAGCGAGGATCGATGATCGGTGTACCTTTACTGCGGCATGAACGCAGCCTCGGCGAGGTCGATAACAAAAATTTGGTATGTGAAATGAAAATAAATCAGAAATGAAATCATAGTAGTCTATATAAAGCGGGAGACATGTATGATAACCAAACTACGATCACAACATAGAAGCAATGTCAAGTCGTGGACTCACGCCTAAAAGTCATCCTCATGCCCGTGGAACTCCTTCCTCATCGGCAGCTTCAGGTACAAATCATGTGATACGTATAACAGGTCTCGCCCGCCTTATGGACCCAATATAGAAAATGGTGGAATACATTCTGGTTCGTCTCATCCGTGAGAGTCGAGTGGAATACATTCCGGATGACCATGAGTCAAGTGAAATACATTCGGATAACCGGTCCTCAAGTGAAATACATTCCGGATGAACCGGGCCTCAAGTGAAATACATTCGGATGAACCGGTCCTCAAGTGAAATACATTCCGGATGAACCGGTCTCAAGTGAAATACATTCCGGATGAACCGTGTCGAGTGAAATACATTCGGATGAGCCGTAATCAAGTGATATACATTCGGATGACGTGAGTCAAGTGATATACATTCCTGATGAACGGTAGTCGAGTAGAACACAAGATTTTACACAACAAGGCTATCACACGTAACATGGTCAAGTTTCATAACAACAAGTATAAGCAAGTTACACACGACTCAAGGTACTTTCATTTTATATCAAAGTCCGGATTTTAACCTTAAAGTACTACGTCCGTTAAATTCCTTTTAAGATCCATTCCTTTACAAAGGTCACCCGATACCCGTAGTATAAGATTTGAGTGACTAACATTGTTAAGTAAACCAAAATGCTTTCCTTTGTAAAATCAAGTGACAACCTTATTTTCCAAACGCTCAAGTTGCCTAATTTGAATGCTCAAGTTTCTCATTTTAGAAAAGGTTTCGTAGTTCATAGTTTTAAATCCTTTAAAGCATAATTCTCCTTTAAACGTTTTGAGAAACCTATGTCTTATAAGTGAGTAGGTATTCTTGTTTATAATCAATCTTATTAAGACCATGATCTAGGAAATGTAATATCATTTTGTCTCATCTTAGCTTCATGCGGATGGAGGTTTCTCTCGGTTTTAATAATACTTCTTTAGTCAATACATTTTCCTTTTATTAACGCTGCAGTTGGTTTGTCGATACACATTCGATTTCAAATCAAGAAACATTCTTAAGCCGTTATACCTAACTTCCCATAAAGCTAGTATAACTCTTAAGCTTTCAAAATCCAAGTAATACTCATTCTTTCAAAACGATTCATAGATCTTTTGAAATGCTTCAAGTTCTTTATTAACACATATCAAGCCAGTTATTATTCAAATCAGTTACCTTTTTAAAAACCACAAAGTATGTGCTTATCCACATAAAGCTATTATAACCAACTTCCCAAAAGCCGTTATAACACTTTATGTTTTAAATCAATCAAATACATTTAGCACATGCACGTCACCGCACTACATAGTTCACACATATCATGCTAGAAGAGATAGGAAGAGGTCCACATACCTCGCGACGAGTATCGACTAATAGCAAAACGCCCAAGTACTTCCAAACGTCGGCTACTCCTAAGCCAAGTAGATCGCGCCACACGTAGTACTTCAACCTATAAGGCCACGCGCGCTTATTAACATCTAGATCTTATCGTAGATCATTCTACGAAAATTCGCAAGACCTCCCCGCCACAACAGAAATCTCCTCTCTATCGAGGCCGCCATCAAGCCAACGAGTGGGGTTCTACACGCCTAACCTGACGTGTACAATTCTACTCCACGGTACCACTACACAAGTCTCAGAATACACCCTATGTAATTACGATTCGATTCTTTATTCTTCAAAGCTTAAGTCAAAAGACATTGCCAACTAACTACGCTCGATTATATATAGTATACTTCAACTATATATTCTAACAACATGTAATATCCAATTACAATAGGACAAGATAATTACCTCGATAAGCCCATAATTATCCGAGTTAAAAGTCGATCCTAGCAATGTTTCGCTTCCTACTCCGGTGCTCCAACCCGCTCCAAATAACCCTTAGAAGTTCTACTCAACTTCTTAATAATACTCCAACCAACAATGGAGATTTTCCTTAGGGTTTCGTTTAGTGATCAAGGAAGGTATAATAGTATTTACGGCTTTTCAGATAGGTATAACCTTAGAATACTACAAGGTATAAGGCTACGGTATTAGGGCAGTATAACAATACTTTGGAGAGTATTTCTATACCACAAAGGGGGGTATTATACGAAAACAACTAGGCTAGGGGGGGGTGTATACCTCGGCCTACCCCCACTGTGGGGTACTCGGCCAAGGGGAGGGTACACTCGGCTAGCACCCCTAGAGGGGGTGCTCTCACGAACTCACACAAAGGGAGGAGAAGGCTCTCAAGACTTAGGCATTTTGATGAAGAAGTCTTCAACCTTGGGGTATTTATAGGTCAGGGATGGCCAACCAAAGGCCAAGATCAATCCATGTGTTAGGCAAGTGTAGGGCTAGGATTTACCAAACACAAATATCCTACCAACCCGACTTTTCAAAGGCACAAAACGTGCTCCACCCTTGTCCATTTCGTCCTAAGGGCGTTTCAAGTCCACCAATGAGAGGTGCCAAGTGGCGCCTCTTGTTGGTCCAAAATGTTTCGCCTCTCGGAAAAATCCGCAAAAATTAAAAATGACATAGCGGAAATTCCCTACGAAAGTCGTGAAAACGTTTAGTCGAAAAACGACTCCAAACGTGTTGTGAACAAACATTAATTCGCCAAGCCTTACTTGAAGTTCGAATTTCCTACGTGCGCCCTCGCGCATACATACTGAAATACGGTATAACAATTATGAATAGCCCGCACTTCAAACTTAGGCTTTTGCCTATTTATTATTAGTTTTTCATTGGGGTGCATCAAAATTGTTCACTCTCTCTTGTCTCTTTTTCAACACTTTATATTCCAATCACCTCAATTTTTCACTTATGGCACAAATATGGAATTATAGGGTGTCAAAGAAAGGTCTTATTTTTAGGCTCAAAGGGGCTGACTAGAGATATAATTTGAATGTCAGGGATAAACAAAGAATGGTAAGAATGGTAAGAAAGGGCTAACAAAGAAATGTCTGAGTCATCTCCCTAACATGCATATCCTAACTATTTCGTCTCAAATAACAAGCAAGAAGACACATAGGTTTAATCATTAACAATGCACAAATCAAGCAAGATACCCCAAATAGTCCGATTTCATGAATTTTTGGCATATCTAACCTATGTGTTTAGATGGTTGCTTCTAATTCCATTACATTATTCAACTTTACTTCACTAGGCGTTTCCAGTAACTACAACATGCATGATCTTAAAAAAAAATTATGACTCAAAAAATACTCAAAAATACACAAAACAAATCAAAAAGACTCAAAAACAATAAGACACCCCCCAAACTTAAATCACACATTGTCCCCAATATGTGCAAGACTCAAAAAATAAAAGAAAACAGGACAACTTACAAACTTGGTTTAAAGTGGTGGCGGTGGCGGTGGATAGTGCATGGACCACTGGTTGAACAAGGAACGCATCTCATCAAATCTTTGGTGCAACTGTTGTTGCTCCTGCCTTAGTTCTTGATGTCCGCCAAGTCCTGACCTTGTATCATTCTCACAAAGCTCGTGATCATCCTCTTCTCGTTCATGAGCAATCGCTCCATTATAGGCACCGAGGTTCTAATTCTCGGTCGCTATCGCCACGCCGAGCCTCTGTCTCGTGCTCATTCATCCATGGCGCCTCCATTGCTGCCGCGTTGATGTTGTTGGTTCTTGTCTCCTTCGTCGCTTGTCACGCCCGAACCCGGGCGTGACTAGTGCCCTACCCGCACCTTTACTTAATCGACACAAGTAAATCGTGAACTAAACAACACCTCTTTTTTTTTTAAACCAATGAACATGCAAGGGCAAAGCCGACAAGGCTGCCATATAATATACATAATCAAAAGACACTACACTGTACACGAGTCCAATCCCACATATGAATACAGACCTCTAAGAGTTTTACTGACATATGACGAGACAAGGCCCCGCCGTACCCATAACTGTAAAAAAGCCTGTACTGAAGGAACTATACCAAAATGATAAACTCCTGAACAGATGGAGCTTATCCAAAAACTCTGAGCAGGGTCCTACACC
This sequence comes from Przewalskia tangutica, assembly GCA_029844215.1. Lineage (NCBI taxonomy): Eukaryota > Viridiplantae > Streptophyta > Magnoliopsida > Solanales > Solanaceae > Przewalskia > Przewalskia tangutica. Next base: position 78,225,594 of record CM056720.1, on the reverse strand, counting down.
TGCAGATCACCAAACTGCGTACCTAAACCTGCGGCATGAACGCAGCCCCCCGAAGGAGGTCAGTACGAAGAATGTACCAAGTATGTGAAATGAAATCCGTAATGAAATCACAACGATCATACAAAACAAGAGGCATGTATGATAGACAAACTAGAATACACAATACATAGCGGTCATATCAAGTCCGGACGTACGCCCGGAAGTCATGACTCAAATATAACCATGGGTCTCACGCCCATAACATCAATCATGCCCGTGGAATCCTTCCTCACTGCCGGCAGTCCATGATATAACATAATATCATTAAGCACACTGAACCTTGCAAACATGAGTAATGCAATTCTTTTACCTTTTAAGTTATACTTTAACAACGAGACCAACTGCTCCACTTTAAGTCATATACACACTGCACTTTTCATTAATAAAATCACTACCGTTTCAAAACATGGCGTCGCGGTGCTGTGGTCAACCACCATCTGTGTTATAATGCAACCTATCATAGGACTATTTCACCCGCAAGAGGCTATTTCACCCGCTTAGGTCATGTGGACCCGCAATGAGTCATCGGTACACGATACTCGCATCACGGATAGCTAATCCATGGCGTATATATATATCCCGGGAATTTAACCCGCCCGAGTCAAATACCGACCCGCCGTGAGTGTGTACCACTCACCCCCATGGGGAGCTAACCCATGGTACCCTTGAAACAAGTTGTCGCCCTTTATGGAGGGACGCAGAGATGTGGAAATATGACACTTGCACGAATGTCTATATGAGCAGCCCATATGCAAGCAAACCAAGACAAAACCATGCCTTTGTTATACCCCGTATTTCCAGAGTATGTGCGTGGGGCGACGCACGAAAGTTTGAGCCTTAAGTTAGGCATAGACCGAAAATTTTGTGCACAACCCCTAAAAGAATCGTTTCGGATGAAACGTATTCCAAAGCTGCGTAGGGAAAATTACGGCTATGTCATTTATTATTTTCGGATTTTTCCGAGAGATGAAATATTTTGGACCAACGAGATGACACTTGTCACCTCAGTGGCGGTCTTGATGGCCGATTGGTTGCACGTTTGTGCCATGTCTTGTGGCCTAATCCATGGGTCAATGTTTGTGAGGGAATTGTGGAGTAGGGATAGGGCACTGGGCAAATCCGCCCTCCACTTGCCCCCACTTGGCTTGATCATGGCCATTGGTTTCCTATAAATACCCCTTTGGAGACTTCTTCATCCACTCCACAAATCTCTAAGTCTTGAAATCCCTCGCCCTCCCTCTCTATGGTTTCGTTCATGACTCCCCCCCTCCCCCCTTTCGTGAGGCCCCCTTGCCGAGAGATCTCTCTCCCCCTCCTAGTGGTGTGGCCGAGACACACCCCCCCTTTGCCTAGTGGTTCTCGTAAAATACCCCCCCTCTTGGTAGAAAATATTCTCCAAGTATCGTTGCTATACCAAAATACCTTACCCTTATACCTTGTAGTATTCCAAAAGTTACCTCTATACGTAGAGCCCAGAAATACTACCTTTTGTCCTTTTTGTCTCAAAACGAAACCCTAAGGAAAATCTTCATAGTCGGTTAAAGTGTTAAGTAGAAGTTGCGTAGAACTTCTAAGGGTTGTTTTGAGCGGGTTGGAGCGCCCAGAGTAGGAGCTAAACGTTGCTCAGGATCGACATTTAAACTTGGATAATTTTGGGCTTATCGAGGTAAATATCTTGTCTCCCTATTGTAATTGAGTTTACATACTATTGAAGTATAAGAATTAAGTATAAGTTATATACCAGGAAGGTATATAAGAAGAAAATTGAATTGTACTTACATATGACTGTATTTGATGAGACTTGTGAAGTTTGTGTAGGAAGTCGCCAATTTTCCGTAGAATCTTGTATCTAGATTTATTCTACCGAGTAGTCTAGACATTGATAGACTTGTATAACCTTTATAGGTTGAAGTACTGCGAGTAGCATATTCTACTCGAAGGGTGGAAAAGGCTAGCCGGACTACAGTACTTTGGAGCTATTTGCTAATAGTCGATAATCGTCGCGAGGTATGTGATTCTTCCTATACTCTTGAGCATAATATTTTAAAAGCATATATATATATATATATAGTACGGTAGACGTACGTGTGTTAACTGAACGTAGTTTTACGGCAATGTCTTTTGACTTAAGCCTGAATAATAAGAATCTTGAAGTATTTCAAAAGAATTAAGAAACCTTTTTGAAAGAAGAGTAATACTTGGTTTTAAAAGCTTAAGAGTTATACTAGCTTTATGGGAAGTTAGGTATAACGACTTAAGAAAGATAAAAAGAATGGTTTATTGATTTTAGAAGTTAAGAGACTTGACTTAATTGATTTAATATGAATTTTGTTAGAAAGTGTGAAACCTCATTCGTGAGTAATGAGTACTTGGTTTGTAAAAGGAATAATGTTTTACTGATTTCGGAAATGAGAATAAGTATCGAACAAACCACAACAGCGCTAATAAAGGGAAATGTATTGACTAATAAAGTATTATTAAAACCAGTAGAAACCTCCATCTGCATAGAAGCTAAGATGAGACAAAATGATATTACATTTCCTAGATCATGGCTGCTTTAATAAGATTGTTATGAACAAGAATAACCTACTCACATATAAGGCATATGTTTCTCAAATTGTTTTAAAGGAGGATTATAGCATTAAGTGATTAACTTTGAACTACGAAACTTTTCGAAAATAAGAAACTTGAGCACTTAAAATTAGGCAAACTTGAACGTTTGGAAAATAATGTTGTTACTTGATTTTACAAAGGGAAGTGTTTTGGTTTACTTTAAAAAGATAGTCACTCTATTTTTATACTACGGGTATTGTGTGACTTTTGTGAAAGAAACGGATCTTTTAAAGAGATTAATGTATGAAGTACTTTGGGGATAAAAACCCGCACTTGTTAACATAAAGTAGAAAGTACCTTGTGTGAATAACTTGATTGTATTGGTTTGTGATAGCCTTGTAATACTTTCTTGTTGATTTGATAAGTAAACATGTTAGGATGCTACGTGTGTTAGTATCTTGTGATGTTTGTGTAAAGGGGTTTCCCTTAATTGTGCTTATGTTGTTTAACGATAAGCTGTTATGTTAGTATTATATCACTCACCTCGACTTGATCCCGGGGTTGCGCCCTCCGACGGGTAGACTCAGGCCTGTGTGACTATGATTCGAGAATACCTACGCGGGTCCGGGGGCCCGTGCGAGCTACGAGAGTTCCGGTTAGTGTGCGACCTTTGTGGTCACGCGGCCCATGTGGCCACGCGATGCGAGTCCGGGACGTTGGGGAGTAGCTACCCTCGACGCGAGGAATACCTTATGCGGGCCTATGTGAGTGGCCTATGCGCGAGTGCGGGAAGTTCAGGACTAGACGCGCACATTAGATAACTGCGCGAGTGGCGGCTTGATCATGTGGCGGTCTAGATAGATCTCATGATCTGATTTATGACCTGTTGGTACTGTGGGTTTTAGTAGATGGCTATGCCTTGTACTTACCCGCACGGTTTTATTATGACACGTGGGACGTGGTGTTCATGTATTCCTTGGTGCTTTTATATCATAGATCGGCGGTGAGGAAGGTATTCCACGGGCATGATTGATGTTGTGGGCGTGAGACCCATAGTTATATTTGAGTGATGACTTTGAGGCGTGAGTCCCTAACTTGACATGATCGCTATTTATCAGGAATCGTAGTTTGGTTATCATACATGTCTCTGCTTTATATCGACTACTATGATTTCATTTACTGATTTTGATGCCACATACTTGGTACCCGTTGTGCGACCTCGCCTTCGAGCTGCGTTCATGCCGCGGTAGAGGTACACAGGTGTTGATCCTCGCCATGGTCACGTCAGCGTTGGGAAGCTCCGCTTTCTCGAGGCTTATCTTTGATATAGTCCTCGTTGTTGTAGGTGCTTACATTCGTGGTATGGTGGGCCTGTCCGTCGTTGTTGTCATATCATTCGTAGAGTGCATGAAATCTTGTGGCGAGTTGTAATGGGATGAATCGTCTGGATCTAAGTTTTTATATATACATATGTCGAAAGGCAACTTTTCTTCAGATAAACATGTGTCTCCTTTACATTGTTTCATGTTGTGTTTTATATTCCGCTGATTACTCTGATGTTGTATCACTAGGGTGCCCGGGGTAAGACACCAGTCACGGGCCCGGGTTCGGGTCGTGACAAAAGTGGTATCAGAGCAGTTAATCCTCGGAAAGTGTCTACAGACCGTATCCAGTAGAGTCTTGATTATCGATGTGTTGTGCACCACACCAATAATCAGGAGGCTATAGGATATTTAGGATTGGTTTCCATTCTTCTCACTCTGAGATCGTGCCTTAGAGCTGTGTTATAAGTTGGACCCCTCTAACGTAATTCCTTCCCTTACCAGTTATGCCTCCGCGTAAGGCAACCCGGGCCCAGAAGGGCAAGGCAGCCGAGGGAGCTGCGAGTAGAGCACAGAGGGTTACTAGGGCACAGGCCCAATCATCACCTGGGGTGGTGCTTCATTCGGGGAGTTCTGCGACGTCGCCAGCCCCAGCAGAGTTTAGCACAGTGGCAACAGTTCCTACTTCGGCCATGATAGTTGAACCTTCAGTTCCACGACCAGTAGCAGAAAGTATAGATTGCAAAGAGACGACCCTGTTACTAGCTAAGGATGTAGCTACCAGAGAGTATATGATGTACCGATATATCACGGGTCTTGATGACTATCTAAAGAAAGGTTGTGCAAGAGTAGCTCTTCAGTCAGGCATGGATATTGCCCGCGTACAGGCTTATGCGCAGCACGCAGAGGAACGTAGAGATCGACGGATTAACCATGATCAACAGAAGAGGACCAGAACAACAGGGTCCTTTGGTAACTTTCGAGGTGAACCGCCTCAGCAGCAGATTAGATATGCGCCTCCGCCAGTGCAGAATGGTCCTCCACCGGTTCGGGGCGTTCGGGTACGCAGAGTTGGTCGAGCTCGGGGCTTGATTCACGATACACGCTGCTCCAAACACCGATTGATGGTTCGGAGAGGAAGGGGTGTTAGCTGAGAGGCCACCCCACCTCTGTGGCCGCTGTGGTAGATGTCATGGTGGGGAGTGTCGTGCTTCTTCGACACTTGTTATGCTTGCGACACAGGCCATTTTGAGAAATTGTCCGACCAGTGGCGCGGATGTAGAGACTCGACTTCGGGATCAGTGGCTAATTCATCATCTTCCCTAGCTATGCGCCCAACAGGGCAGGATTGATTAGAACGACAAAGAGAAGTGAAGCGGTAGATGCATGTATATCCTTAACCCTCTAGAGATTTGTATGTGTGATAAGATGAGTATCTCTTAAGTGTTGTGTTCAGATAGCATTATGTGAATTATGGTTAGAAATCATGGTTAGTTAAAAGGGTAAGATTGGGGATAAGGAAAGTGTGAGCCTTAGAGTTTTATACGTAGAGACCTTAGAGGCAAGGCCATCTTGAGTAAAAGATGTATTTTTATGTGTTTGACCCTTATCGGAGTGCATAGTGCACGTGAGATATATTTGTATAATAAGTCCCTGAGTAGTGTGGAATGAAAGAGGGTAGTTGAGCTAAGAAGACCACTAGGTTTTCGTGACTTGATTATGGGATTGTTCCGGATCGGGGAGCAAGTGTTTGGCGCGATAATGGTCGGGTCATGGACCGATCGCGGGTCAACCCGCGACCTGTTTTGTGGTGGGGTCAGTTCGGGGTGGTCCCTCCAGGTGGTAGGGTCACGAGGGTGTTAGGCCCAAGTTTAGTTAACCATCGTACGAGTTCGTGATGCGTTCGACCAGTAGTCGGGCCAATGAGGTCAGTCCATCTTATCTTTCAGTCAGGACCGTTTACTCGGCAGAGGGTTATGCGTGATGTTATATCAGAAAGGTTGTAAGGCTGCATGAGGTGCCTACTTTCACCTTAGGGCGGGCAGTGGAGCCCAGGTTACGGCTGTTTCTTTTCTGGAGGTTTTACCAGGCAGGGTTAGGAACTCAGGTGAGTCTCCGTATCGCATTCATCCTCGGGCCAGTGTTTGGTTTTCAGGGGTAGCTGTGAGGATTGTTGCCTCCTGTTGAGGGAGTGTTTTTAGCTACCATTTCAGTGTTCGGATATTGCCTTATGACGCCTTGTAGGGGCGGAAGTGTAAGTTGCCGGTCGATTGGTTCGATGTTGGCAAGGTTCAGATAGTTGGTTCATACTTGTTCAGCAGGATGTGGATAGGGTGAAGCTTATCCAGAAGAGGTTATTGGCAGCTCAGAGTCAACAGAAGTCGTGCGGATAATCGACGTCGACACTTGAAGTCGGGTTGACGGTCGGTATTCTTGAAGGTACCACCCCGGAAAGGGTGTGACGAGTTTGGGAAACAGAGGAAACTTAGCCCGAGTTACTTTGGGCCTTTCAGATCATGTGAAGAGTAGGCCAGGTTGCCTATAGTTGGCATTGCCGTCCGACGTAGGAGGCAGTATGTCCGGTCTTTCGTGTTGCTATGTTCGGAAAGTATCAGAGATCCATCCAGAGTGTTCCCAGTAATGATGACCAAGTTGGAGGTAGTAACCCAGAGATTTTGGTAAATGAAGCAGTAACAGAAATGTGGTAAGTTATGAGAAAGAGTTCGAGTGTACGAGAAGGGTACGACGAGTAAGAGAATAAAAGTGATCATTGCATTCGTTAAGAAAAGGTGCGAAGGGAGTATCTTTTAGACCTTGGGTGGGAGCTTTTGTAGTGATGGAGGTGATTCCTCGTAGACTTGAAGTTGATTAATTGCGCGTGTGTTATGTTATGACCAGGTACGACATGATTGTTTTTGTAAGTATAGTAGTGAAGACTATACATGCACTTGTGTGTTTTGAGGCTTAGAAGGAACATTCGGGACGAATGTTTCTAAGGAGGGGAGAATGTTATACCCCGTATTTCCAGAGTATGTACGTGGGGCGACGCACGAAAGTTTGAGCCTTAAGTTAGGCATAGGACCGAAAATTTTGTGCACAACCCCCGAAAAGAATCGTTTTCCGACGAAACGTATTCCAAAGCTTGCGTAGGGAAAATTACGGCTATGTCATTTATTATTTTTGCGGATTTTTCCGAGAGATGAAATATTTTGGACCAACGATAGGGCGACACTTGTCACCCTCAAGTGGGCGGTCTTGATGGCCGATTGGTTTCACATTTTGTGCCATGTCTTATGGCCTAATCCATGGGTCAATGTTTGTGAGGGAATTGTGGAGTAGGGATAGGGGCACTGGGCAAATCTTGCCCTCCACTTGCCCCACTTGGCTTGATCATGGCCATTGGTTTCCTATAAATACCCCTTGGAAACTTCTTCATCCACTCCACAAATCTCTAAGTCTTGAAATCCCTCTCCTCCTCTATGGTTTCGTCCAAGCCTCCCTCCCCTTTCGTGAGGCCCCTTGGCCGAGAGATCTCTCTCCTCCTAGTGGTGTGGCGAGACACACCCCTGCCTAGTGGTTCTCGTAAATACCCCCTCTTGGTAGAAAATATTCTCCAAGTATCGTTGCTATACCAAAATACCTTAGCCTTATACCTTGAAGTATTCCAAAAGTTACCTCTATAATGCAGAGCCCTAAAATACTACCTTTTGTCCTTTTTGTCTCAAACCGAAACCCTAAGGAAAATCTTCATAGTCGGTTGAAGTGTTGAGTAGAAGTTGCGTAGAACTTCTAAGGGTTGTTTTGAGCGGGTTGAGCGCCAGTAGTAGGAGCTAAACGTTGCTCAGGATCGACATTTAAACTTGGATAATTTTGGGCTTATCGAGGTAAATATCTTGTCTCTCTATTGTAATTGAGTTTACATATTATTGAAGTATAAGAATTAAGTATAAGTTATATACCAGGAAGGTATATAAGAAGGAAATTGAATCAGATTTACATAGATTTGTATTTATGAGACTTGTGAAGTTTGAGCGGAAGTCTTGCCCAATTTTCCATAGAATCTTGTATCTAGATTTATTCTACCAGTAGTCTAGACATTGATAGACTTGTATAACCTTTATAGGTTGAAGATCACGAGTAGCATATTCTACTCGAAGGGTGGAAAAGGCTAGCCTGACTACGATTGGAGCTATTTGCTAATAATCGATAATCGTGCGAGGTATGTGATTCTTCCTATACTCTTGAGCATGATATTTTAAAAGCATATATATATATATAGTACTAGTAGACGACGTGTGTTAATCGAACGTAGTTTTACGGCAATGTCTTTTGACTTAAGCCCAATAATAAGAATCTTGAAGTATTTCAAAAGAATTAAGAAACCTTTTTGAAAGAAGAGTAATACTTGGTTTTAAAAGCTTAAGAGTTATACTAGCTTTATGGGAAGTTAGGTATAACGACTTAAGAAAGATAAAAAGAATGGTTTATTGATTTTAGAAGTTAAGAGACTTGACTTAATTGATTTAATATGAATTTTGTTAGAAAGTGTGAAACCTCATTCGTGAGTAATGAGTACTTGGTTTGTAAAAGGAATAATGTTTTACTGATTTCGGAAATGAGAATAAGTATCGAACAAACCACAGCAGCACTAATAAAGGGAAATGTATTGACTAATAAAGTATTATTAAAACCAGTAGAAACCTCCATCTGCAGAGAAGCTAAGATGAGACAAAATGATATTACATTTCCTAGATCATGGCTGCTTTAATAAGATTGTTATGAACAAGAATAACCTACTCACATATAAGATATATGTTTCTCAAATTGTTTTAAAGGAGAATTATAGCATTAAGTGATTAACTTTGAACTACGAAACTTTTCGAAAATAAGAAACTTGAGCACTTGAAATTAGGCAAACTTGAACGTTTGGAAAATAATGTTGTTACTTGATTTTACAAAGGGAAGTGTTTTGGTTTACTTTAAAAAGATAGTCACTCTATTTTTATACTACGTATCAGTGTGACTTTTGTGAAAGAAACAGATCTTTTAAAGAGATTAATGTATGAAGTACTTTGGGGATAAAAACCCGCACTTGTTAACATAAAGTAGAAAGTACCTTGTGTGAATAACTTGATTGTATTGGTTTGTGATAGCCTTGTAATACTTTCTTGTTGATTTGATAAGTAAACATGTTAGGCTATACGTGTTAGTATCTTGTGATGTTTGTGTAAAGGGTTTCTTGATTGTGCTTATGTTGTTTAACGATGTATTATGTTAGTATTATATCACCACCTTGACTTGATCCCGGGTTAAGCCTCCGACGCGGGTAGACTCGAGCAATCTATGTGACTATGATTCGAGAATACCTGCATGGGTCCAGTGGGGCCCGTGCGAGCTACGAGAGTTCCGTTAGTGTGCGGCCTTTGTGGTCACGCGGTTTATGTGGCCATGCGATCGCGAGTCCGTGACGTTGCCGGGAGTAGCTACCCTCGATGTGAGGAATACCTCATGCGGGCTATGTGAGTGGCCTATGCGGGTCGCGGAAGTTCCAGGACTAGACGCCGCACATTAGATATCGCGCGCAGTGGCCACCGATCATGTGGCGGTCAGACAGATCTCACGATACGATTTATGACCGCTTGGTAATGCGGTTTTAGTAGTCGCCATGCCTTCGTACTTACCCCGTACGGTTTTATTATGACACAGGTGGACACGTGTTCATGTATTCTCGTGCTTTTATATCATAGATCGCAGCGGTGAGAAGGTATTCCACGGGCATGATTGATGTTGTGGGCGTGAGACCCATAGCTATATTGAGTGATGACTTTGAGGCGTGAGTCCCTAACTTGACATGACCGCTTATTTATCAGGAATCGTAGTTTGGTTATCATACAGGTCTCCTGCTTTATATCGACTACTATGCTTTCATTTACCGTATTTTCAGTTGCACATACTTGGTACCTGTTGGACTGACCTCCTTCGGGGGGCTGCGTTCATGCCGCAGCGGTAGGTACACCGTTGTTGATCCTCGCTCATGTGGTCACAGCGTTTGGGAAGCTCCGTTTCTCCGGAGGCTTATCTTTGATATAGTCCCCTGTTGTTGTAGGTGCTTACATTCAGGGGTATGGCGGGGCCCTGTCCCGTCGTTGTTGTCATATCATTCGTAGAGTGCAGTAATCTTGCTGTGGGCGAGTTGTAATGGGAATCGTTCGGATCTAAGTTTTTATATATACATATGTCGAAAGGCAACTTTTCTTCAGATAAACATGTGTCTCCTTTACATTGTTTCATGTTGAGTTTTATATTCCGCTGATTACTTTGATGTTGTATCACTAGGGTGTCCGGGGTAAGGCACCAGTCACTGGCCCGGGTTCGGGTCGTGACAGCCTTTCACACCAAGAAAATACCATGCCTTTCATTTTTACAAAAAAGACAATACCATGCCTTCTTTTTACATAAACCAAGACAATACCATGCCTTCTTTTTTACTTAAACCAAGATAATTACCATGCCTTATTTTTAAATAAACCAATACAATTACCATGCCTTCTTTTTACATAAACCAAGACAATTACCATGCCTTATTTAAGCAAGCCAAAGTACTATCAAGGCACACATAGAATAATTCTCAATTAAACAAGCCAAAGTACTATCAAGGCACAAATAGAATAGTTCTCATTTAAACAAGCCAAGGTACTACGTAGGTACATTCTTTTCAAAATACTCCTTTTTATATAAAACCCCAAGATACTAACACCCGTAGTATCAAGGCATGTCTATTTTTCAAAATAAGTTACTACACCTTTTGGAAATTCATTTCAAGGCTTGAAACCAAGTAACTTTAATTTTTACAATCTAGGCAACTCATGCCTATCAACCAAAATAGACAACTCTCTTAACCTTCCATAAAGTCGTTATAACCAACTTCCCATAAAGCCGTTATAACCCTTTATGGTTTTAGACAAATTTATTCTTTTTATATCCAAGAGACTTATACTTTTAAAACCAAGTATCACATACTTTCAAATCAAGTTTCTTAACTTTCAAAATACTTCAAGTCTCTTAATCTTTAGAAATCAAGTTTCTTCTACCTTTAAATCTCAAGTAACTCACACGTTTAAAACAAGTTACTTCTCTTTAAGTCATAACAACCTTTAGGTTTTGGAACTAAGGCACTAGCCAAAAGATTTGGAAACTACTTCCTTTTCAAGACTCTATGTACTTTAAGTAAAATACTTTCACTTTTTAAAATCCAAACTTCATTAAGGTAATGGATTATAACAACTTACAATTTAATCATCCAAAGTACAATCAAGGAAGTATATAGAACAACTTCTATATTAGGCAATCCAAGTACAATCAAGGAATGGATCATTTAAGGAGTAGGACTTACTTTCTTTATCATAAGGAATCATGCTAGAAGAGGAGGAGATGGTTCACATACCTTTTCGGCTTAATCCACAAGCTAAGTCGAATACGCCGCACGTAGAAGTGTCAACCTATAATGGCCACAACACGACTATCAACTTCTAGTTTCTAACGTAGAATAATACTAAGTATACGGTCTCTTATTCTACGGAAAATTGGGCAGCACCTCCTTTGTTTCTACATACTTTTCCACCTTTTTCAAGGCCCCGTAATCAATAACCAACATGCCACATTTAAGGATCAATACATCAACCAACAAAGGGGATTACACGTCTTACAATACGTGTAAAATTCTGCCCCACAATTAATACCAACTAAGTCCATAATAAAAGCCATTCTCGGCTAACTTATTCAACAACACAAAGTCTTTTCCAATTCTTTTCTAATCCAAGTTCTTAGGTCAAACATGTTATATAGTGTTATACCCCGTATTTCCAGAGTATGTACGTGAGGGCGTACGTGTACAATTTGAGCCTTAAGTAGGCATAGTTTCGAAATTTGTACACAAGTGCCGAAAGGAGTCGTTTTCGGCGAAACGCGTTTCCACGACTACGTTGGGAAAATTCCGGCTATGTCATTTAGTATTTTTGGATTTTTCCGAGCGACGGAACATTTTTGGACAACGGGAGGGTGACACTTGTCACCTCATTGACGGCAAAGAGAAGGCTTGGCCTTGCCGATTGGCTCCTCTTTTGTGCCTTGCTTTGTGGCTTGTTTTGGAGTGTTTTGTGGAGTGTTTTGTGGGTGCACTTGGCTTGATCTTGCCTTACACTTGCCTTGCACATGGCTTGATCTTGGCCATTGGTTGGCCTTTGGTTTTGCTATAAATACCCTCTCTTTGAAGACTTCTTCATCCACTCTTCACTTGCCTAAGTCTTGAGAACCCTCCTCCTCTTGTTGACTCTCGCCCAAGAGCCCTCTCCTTGTGAAGGCCTTTTGGCGAAACCTTCCCCTTTGTGAGCCTAAAGCCGAGAACACCCCCTCCCTTAGGGTGTTGTTCTCGTGTGGTACCCCCCCTTTGTGGTATTAAAATACTCCTCCAAGTATTGTTATAATGCCCAAAATACCTTAGCCTTATACCTTGTAGTATTCCAAAGTTACCTCTATACGTAGAGTCCGGAATACTACCTTTGTCCTTTTAGTCTCAAACCGAACCCTAAGGAAACCTTCACCGTTGGTTGAAGTTTTGGGAGTAGAAGTTGGATAGAACTTCTAAGGGTTGTTTGGAGCGATTGGAGCACTCGAGTAGGAGCTAAACCTTGCTCAGGCGCGACATTATACTCGGATAATTTTGGGCTTATCGAGGTAAACACTACTGTCCTTCTATTGTAATTGGAAATTACATGTTGTAAGAATATATAGTTGAAGTATACTATATATAGAACTATACTTAATCGTGGCAATGTCTTTTGACTTAAGCCCAAGAATTAAGAATCGAATCAGACATGAGACTTGTGTAGTATTCTTGTAGTAGAATTGTACACGCCCGTTAGGCGTGTGAAACCCTCTGGTTGGCTTGTGGCCAGCCTCGATAGAGAAGGAGATTTACGTTGTGGCGGGGGAGATCTTGAATTTTCTCAGAGAATATTCTACGTTGTGGTCTAGATGATAATAGCGCTTGTGGCCTTATAGGTTGAAGTACTACGTGTGGCGCGATTTACTTGGCTTAAGGAGAGCCGATTGTTTGAGCGTTTTGCTATTAGTCGATACTCGTCGCGAGGTATGTGAACCTCTTCCTATCTCTTCTAGCATGATATGTGTGTAACTATGTAGTACGGTGACGCATACGTGTTTAATGTATTTGATTGGTTTGAAACATAAAGTGTTATAACGGCTTTATGGGAAGTTGGTTATAACGACTTTATGTAGGTAAGAAAATGGGTTGTGGTTTTTAAAAGATAATTGATTTGATTTATAAGCGCTTGGGCGTTATAATAAAACTTGAAGTATTTCAAAAGATTTATGAATCGCTTTGAAAGAAGTGTAGTATTGTGCTTTGAAAACTTAAGAGTTATACTAGCTTTATGGGAAGTTAGGTATAACGCTTAAGAATGGTTTATCGATGTTAGAAGTTAAGAGACTTGATCTTATAAGATAAGAGACTTAACTTATTTGTTTTAATGTGAATGTTTGTGTGAAACCTCATTCGTGAGTAATGAGTACTTGGTTTTATTTAAAGGGATAAGGTTTCCGATTTGAAATCGAATGTGTATCGATGGACCAACGCAGCGTTAATAAAGGAAAATGTATTGAATAATGTTGTATCGTATTAAACCAAGTAGAAACCTCCATCCGCATAGAAACTAAGATGAGACAAAATGATATTACATTTTCTAGATCATGGCTGTAATAAGAATGTTGTAAACAAGAATAACCTACTCTCACGTGAGACATATATTACTCAATTGTTCTAAAAGGAATCAAGTGATTAAGTTTATGAACTATGAAACCATTTGAAAATGAGAAGCTTGAGTAATTGAAACTAGGCAACCGAACTTAGGAAAGAATGTTGTTACTTGATTTTGAAAAGGAATGTGGGTTGGTCATTCTAATACTACGGTATCGGGTGACTTTATAAAAGTAATGGATCTCTTTAAAAGAACTTAACGTATGTAGTACTTGGGGTTAAAACCCGACTTTGGCATAAAATGAAAGTACTTTTGAGTCAGGTGAAATTTGCTTTGTTGTTGTGAAACTTGCCTATGCTTGTGATGATAGCCTTTGTTGTGCAAGTGTGGTGTTTCGTGTTACCGCGCTCTCGATAGAGGCGGTTGATCGTTGAGGTTTCTTCCGTTCGCCCGGTATCCGTGGTCGGCTCGTGATTTGCCCCGCCTCGCGGATCGATTCGGCCTTGGTATCCGTAGTCACCCTGCACTTGCCCCGCTCAAGATAGTGACGGTTTCGTGATACGGCCTTGTCCTCGTGGTCACCGTACTTGCCCGGTCACCGTGCATGACCGCCTTGGTACCCTGTAGTCGGCTCTCGCACTTGCCTCGTGACGGTTTCGTTGCATTGTATTATTGGTACGGTCGGATCCGTAGTTATACTTGTCCCAGACGGTTTTAATAACACAGGTGGGACATGGTGTTCATGTATAATCCTTGGTATGGTTATATCATAAACTGCCGGCAGAGAGGAAGAAATACCACGGCCACGAGTGATAATTTGGATCGAGTGAGTCCCTGTCTTGATGTAACTCGTTATATGTTATATACTCTAGTTTGGTCATCATACATGTCAACTGCTATATATAGACTATAATGATTTCATTTACGATTTTCTGATTTCACATACTTGGTACTTGTTATCGACTCTCCTTCGGGGCCGCTCATACGCCGCAGTAGAGGTACATCTACCGCCGATCCCCGTTAGGATCTCATTTCATTGGGGAAGCTCCGTTCCGGCCGGAGGCTTATCTTTGCACGTTACCCGAGTCCGTAAGTTCTGCACGCTCGTTGGGGTATGGCGGCCCTGTCCCGCCATAGTTGTTGTATAAATCTTAGAGGTGCAGTAGTAATCGTGGGCGTGTGGTTGCAAAAGGATTAAACTGTTCAGTTTTTATGTATATACTGAAGGCAACTGTTTGGGTTGGCCTGTTTATTTATGATATCTCTCATTTCATGTGTAAAGTTTTTATTTCCGCTGGTCTTCTCTGATGTTGTATCACTAGGGTGCCCGGTAAGGCACTGACTGCCCGGTTCGGGCGTCACAAGTGGTATCGTGAGCGATTAATCCTCGGAAAGTGTCTACTGCATCGTGTCTAGTAGAGTCTTGATTATCGATGTGTTGTGCACCACATCTATAATCGTGAGGCTATAGGACATTTAGGATTGGTTTCATTCTTCTCATTACGAGATCGTGCCTTAGAGCCGGTGATAAGATCGACCCTCCGACGTGTTTCGCTTTTACCGATTATGCCTCTCGCGAAGGCAACCCGCCCGTGGCGGCAAGGCAGAGGATCTGCGAGTAGAGCAGCAGAGACCACAAGACTGAGCCTCCACCCCGCACCGGAGCAGAGAGATGAGTTACAAGCGAGCGGCCCGATATGGCCGTGGTCAGGCAGACTTGAGGATAGGCCGGACGCAGCAGCCCAAAGAGCACGATGGTTCACCCTAGATCGATAGTTCGAGGCTTCGGATTTTCTCGAGTTGTAGGCCGCCAGAGTTTTATGGGTCGAGGCGAGGATGATCCGCAGGAGTTCATCCGAAGCGATTCTGGATCGCGAGAGTGATCAAGGCATCGGAGGTCGAGTCGGTGGCCTTAGGTTCACATCAATCGCGTGATACCGCAAATGATCGTTTGATTCTTGAGCTGTCCAGGAGAGCATGCACTTCCAAATGTATGGAACGAGTTCTCGAGGCTTTTCTTGCACATTTCTTGCCTCCCGCATGAGAGGGCTCAGGCCGATGATTTTTGGTGTTAGGCAAGCAGAACCGCGCATTCGGGAGTACAATGTGGAGTTCGACTCATTGGCCCAGACGCCCCGCGTTAGTAGCTAGTATGGAGGATCGAGTGCACCGATATGTTACAGGTGGCTCGATGATTGCCTTGCAGAGAGTTGTTCGTGTAGCTCTTCACCGCATGACATTGCCCGCACGCAGCGTATACACTTGGATGTGAGGAGCGGATAAATCGACGAATGACCAAAGTCGCAGAAGAGGGCCGAACAGCAGGTCCTTTGGTGACTTTCGAGGCGGACCGCCTCAAAGCAGACTAGTTATGTACCTCAAGACAGAGTGGTCCTCCGCGCCTTTCGACCTTCGTGATATTCAGGAGCGTGCCCGGGCTCCTGTGTTTCAGATTTTCGAGGAGCAGGAGTGCTCGCGGATGAGGTTGCCCTTGTCTCGGTGTGGCCGCCAGGAAAGCTTCATAAGGGAGAGTGTCGACTAACTCCTGAGATTGTTATTTTGCGCCAACAGGCCATCTGGCAAGAGAGATCGTCCACTGGGTAGCACTGGTAGGATAGCATGGACTACTAGAGCAGTTGCGGGTTCTTCACCTTCCGTAGCCAGGCAGGATGTTTGTACACCAGAAGGCCCCGGTAGAGGTCGCAGTGGGAGTTCCCAGTTTTAGCGGTCCTTGAACCGCCTAGTTTCGTATATCCTTAACCTCTAGAGTTTTGTTTGTATTGATGTTGATATGTTTAATGTTATGTTTGGATAGCTTTGTGCTAAAATGTGATTTAGAAACCTGTTAGTGAAAAGTAAGTCCACGGTAGTGTGAGACGGAAGTGGTAGCTTTATGATGTGAAATAGTAAGATTGTTCGGATCGGGAACAAGAGTTGGCGCGATTGGGGTCGGGTTGAGGACCATTTGCGGTCAACCCAGAACCCGGTTCAGCGGGTCGCTGGGTGGTCCCGCCAGGTGGTAGGGTCACGAGGATGCTAGGCCCAAGTTTAGTTGACCATCGTTTGAGTTCGTGGGTGTTCGACCAGAATCAGTTCGGGAAGGCCGGGAATGGCCTTAGGGGAAATCGAGGTTAGTGAGATGACCAAGTTTGGAGGTAGTGACTCCAAGGGTTGGTAACAGAAGCGTTGACAGAAGTGTGGTACGGATACTAGAACGAGTTCGAGTGTTCGTGACGAGTACTACGAGTAAGGGGAGAAGTGAACGTGTGTTTTTGTGGCCAGGTGTGGCATGATTGTTTTCGTACGTATAGCAGTGAAGACTATACTGACGCCTGGTGTGTTGAGACCTAGAAGGAACATTCTGGACGAATGTTTCTAAGGAAGAATGTTATACCAGATTTCGGAGTATGACGTGAGGCGACGCGTGTACAATTTGAGCCTTAAGTAGGCATAGTTTCGAAATTTGTACACAAGTGCCGAAAGGAGTCGTTTTTCGACGAAACGTTTCCACAGCTTACGTTGGGAAAATTCCGGCTATGTCATTTAGTATTTTTGCGGATTTTTCCGAGCGACGGAACATTTTTGGACCAACGGGAGGTGACACTTGTCACCTCATTGACGGCAAAGAGAAGGCTCGCCTCGCCGATTAGCTCCTCTTTTGTGCCTTGCTTTGTGGCTTGTTTTGTGGAGTGTTTTGTGGAGTGTTTTGTGGGTGCACTTGGCTTGATCTTGGCCTTACACTTGCCTTGCACATGGCTTGATCTTGGCCATTGGTTGGCCTTTGGTTTTGCTATAAATACCCCTCTCTGAAGACTTCTTCATCCACTCTTCACTTGCCTAAGTCTTGAGAACCCCTCCTCCTCTTGTTGACTCTCGTCCAAGAGCCCTCTCCTCGTGAAGGCCTTTGGCCGAAACCTTCCCCTATGAGCCTAAAGCCGAGAACACCCTCCCTTAGGGTGTTGTTCTCGTGGTACCCACTTTGTGGTATTAAAATACTCTCCAAGTATTGTTATAATGCCCAAAATACCTTAGCCTTATACCTTGTAGTATTCCAAAGTTACCTCTATACGTAGAGTCCTGGAATACTACCTTTTGTCCTTTAGTCTCAAACCGAAACCCTAAGGAAACCTTCACCGTTGGTTGAAGTTTTGGAGTAGAAGTTGGATAGAACTTCTAAGGGTTGTTTGGAGCGGATCGAGCACTCGAGTAGAGCTAAACCTTGCTCAGGCGCGACATTATACTCGGATAATTTTGGGCTTATCAAGGTAAACACTCATGTCCTTCTATTGTAATTGGAAATTACATGTTGTAAGAATATATAGTTGAAGTATAATATATATAGAACTATACTTAGTAATCGTGGCAATGTCTTTTGACTTAAGCTGAAGAATTAAGAATCGAATCAGACATGAGACTTGTGTAGTATTACTTGTGTAGTAGAATTGTACACGCCCGTTAGGCGTGAAACCCTCCGGTTGGCTTGGTAGCCGCCTCGATAGAGAAGGAGATTTACGCTGTATGTGGGAGATCTCGCGAATTTTCTCAGAGAATATTCTACGTTGTGGTCTAGATGATAATAGGCGCCTTGTGGCCTTATAGGTCAAGTACCACGTGTGGCGCGATTTACTTGGCTTAAGGAGTAGCGATTGTTTGGAGCGCTTTTGCTATTAGTCGATACTGCCGCAGGTATGTGAACCTCTTCCTATCTCTTCAGCATGATATGTGTGTAACTATGTAGTACTAGACGCATACGTGTTTAATGTATTTGATTGGTTTGAAACATAAAGTGTTATAACGCTTTATGGGAAGTTGGTTATAAAACTTTATGTAGGTAAGAAACGGGTTGTGGTTTTTAAAAGATAATTGATTTGATTTATAATCGGCAGGCGTTATAATAAAACTTGAAGTATTTCAAAAGATTTATGAATCGTTTTGAAAGAAGTGTAGTATTGTGCTTTGAAAACTTAAGAGTTATACTAGCTTTATGGGAAGTTAGGTATAACGGCTTAAGAATGGTTTACTGATGTTAGAAGTTAAGAGACTTGATCTTATAAGATAAGAGACTTAACTTATTTGTTTTAATGTGAATGTTTATGTGAAACCTCATTCGTGAGTAATGAGTACTTGGTTTTATTTAAAGGGATAAGGTTTTACCGATTTGGAAATCGTAATGTGTATCGGCTGCACACTGCGCGTTAATAAAGGAAAATGTATTGAATAATGTTGTATCGTATTAAAACCAAAGAGAAACTCCATCTGCATAGAAACTAAGATGAGACAAAATGATATTACATTTTCTAGATCATGGCTGCTGTAATAAGAATGTTGTAAACAAGAATAACCTACTCTCACGTGAGACATATATTACTCAATTGTTCTAAAAAGGAATCAAGTGATTAAGTTTATGAACTATGAAACCATTTGAAAATGAGAAGCTTGAGTAATGAAACTAGGCAAACCGAACTTAGGAAAAGAATGTTGTTACTTGATTTTGAAAAGGAATGTGGGTTGGTCATTCTAATACTACGTATCGGGTGACTTTATAAAAGTAATGGATCTCTTTTAAAAGAACTTAACGATGTAGTACTTTGGGGTTAAAACCCGGACTTTGGCATAAAATGAAAGTACTTTGAGTTGTGTGAATTTGCATGCTTGTGCTTGTTGTGAAAAACTTGCCTATGCTTGTGATGATAGCCTTTGTTGTGCAAGTGTGGTGTTTCGTGTTACCGTCTCTCGATAGAGGCCGTTGATCGTTGAGGTTTCACCGCTCGCCCGGTATCCGTGGTCGGCTCAGATTGCCCGCCTCGTGATCGATTCGGCCTCGTATCCGTAGTCACCGTGACTTGCCCCGCTCAAGATAGTGACGGTTTCGTGATACGCTCGTCCCCGTGGTCACCCTCGTACTTGCCCGGCCACCGCATGACCGCCTTGGTACCCTGAGTCGGCCTCGACTTGCCCCGTGACGGCCGTGTTTTGTTGCATTGTATTATTGGTACGGTCGGATTGGTAGTTATACTTGTCTGCACGGTTTTTATAACACAGTGGGACATGGTGTTCATGTATAATCCTTGGTATGGTTATATCATAAATCGCCAGTGAGGAAGAAATTCCACGCACGAGTGATAATTTGGAGCGTGAGTCCTCGCTTGATGTGAATCGTTATATGTTATATATCGTAGTTTGGTCATCATACATGTCTCCCGCTTTATATAGACTATTATGATTTCATTTACTGATTTACGCTTTCACATACTTGGTACCAGATCGACCTCCTTCGGGCCGCGTTCATGCCGCAGAGGTACATCTACCGCCGATCCCCGCTAGGATCTCATTTCAGCGTTGGAAGCTCCGCTCCGTCGAGGCTTATCTTTGCACGTTACCCGAGTCCGTAAGTTCTTGCACGTTCAGGTATGGCGGGGCCCCTGTCCCGTCATAGTTGTTGTATAAATCTTAGAGGTCCGTAAGTTGTGCAAGTGGTTGTAAAAGGATTAAAGCTGCTTTTTTATATATCGAAGGCAACTGTTTGGGTTGGCCTGTTTATTTATGATATCTCTCATTTCATGTGTAAAGTTTTTATTTCCGCTGGTCTTCTCTGATGTTGTATCACTAGGGTGCCCGGGGTAAGGCACCAGTGACGGGCCCGGGTTCGGGGCGTCACATATAGTCATAAACAACTTTAACAACTATAAGTGACGACTTAAACCAATAATAAAATTGAATTGTAATCTTAAGGGCTAAACATGCTAGTTTTTGGATTAGGGTTCCAATAGTCAATAAACTTATAAAACTTCATAATATACATATCATGCTTGCTAATATCCATAGCTACAACAATAAGTAATCTTAATTACTAAAACGACAAGAATTGTTACCTTTATAAGCCCTTAAAAAATCCAAGATTCAAAGTCGCTCCTTAGCAATTCTTAGCTCATTTCCTTTCCGCTCCAATACGCTATTTGAAGCCTTTAGAAGTTCACAACCAACTTTTCTTCCACTTCCAATCCAATCTTGTGAAAACGACTTAGGTTTTCGCCTTGCGGCTAACGTGAAACCGTCATTTTTTCGAAATCTTTCTATTGAGATATCCTTACAATACCCTTAGGGACCTTGGGTTAATGTCTTGTGAATAATGGAACAAAATTACTAAAAATTTGTGTGGGATTGATGGTGAACCCGAGAGCACTCTTAATGTGCAAGACAAGTGTGAAATTTTTCTAAGTGTTGGAGACTTAGTATTGCACTAGGATAGTATGTATAACACAATGGAGGTCTTAGATTGCAACACTTGAGTGGCTAGGATGAAGGAAATTAATTAATTAGCTGTGACAAGTTGACTTGGTCAATATTCTCAAGCTCAAGACTTATTCATCCACAATGGTCAAATGACCATTTTACCCTTGCATAAAATCGCCCAAGACCATGTGGGGAGGTGCCATGTCACCCTCCCATTCGTCCATAAAATTTCAGAACCTCTGGGCCCCACAAAACGTAAAATTCCTGAATTGGCCCCACGTGATCAAATCTGTAAAAATAAATTTCCATAATGATAATAAGTTCCATAATCTTCAAATAATACATTTTGAGAATCTAATTCTCCTCAACGAACATTTTTCCTTTCCGACGTTCGGAAGATTTTTCGTCGGAAAAACAATTCTTCCTTTCGTACCAATTTCAAGTCTTGTGTTCCTTACGTACATTCTCTTATACATGTCCTGGACTTACGGGGTGTAACATTCATCCCCGAATGTTCTTAGTCGGTTATCAAGCTATACAAACTCCGGCATAATCTCTTTACTATGCCTACCAATCAATACTGCACAAGACCAACGATGCCACACATGGACACCATATAACATACGTAAACATATCAATGGACCTTCCATCCGCGGTCCCTTCTCACAAAACTCGAAGGTTAAAGTCTTCAAAAACGGGATCCTTAGAGGTTCCTTTCTTTTTCCCGTACTAGGGATGACCCTGTCGTAATCTAAGTCATGGGACTAACACTATCTGAATCCTTCAGTCGGACTCCTACTCAAATAACTGATGTGTTTCCCCCGTGTTACTCCCCTTCTCTGCCTCACTTAGTCACCAAACTAGTTGGGACATGAATCTATAATCTGCCTAGCTTAGTTTACCAACCGGTGTAAACTCTAATACTAGTAACATCTCAAACACGAGCACCTATGGACAGTGTTACTGAGCCTAAGACGTGTGTATCATAACAAATAACCTCCACTCATGGCCTAAAAGGAATTTTCTTTACGCACCTTCATTACTTATAACTATAGTCACTATAGTTCTTTTAACCCTTGTTCCTTCCTTTCTTACTTGTCATACTTTCTCGTACTTCCAAACTTATTTGAGCATACGTACAAAATTTCAAATATTGTTTCTGTTCTCCAATCCTTGGAGTTACTATTAAAACTTGGCCATACACTACTTGCATTCCCGTTAAGTCTCTTCTCGGCCCTTACGATCTGGTTTCGGTGGAACGCGTCCACAAACCCGTACAACGATAAATCCAACTTGGGCCTGGCATCCTCTTGACCCTATCACATAGCGGGACCATATCCAACTGACATCACCCCATTCCATACTATCGCTGACCCGAAATGAGTCCATAACCCGACCCATCGTCACACTTAACTTCTCATTCTTAGTCTGAAATAAATCTCTCTCTTATCTCAAGGTACTTCTTACCCTATCCCCTTATTCACTAGAGGTTCGTTACATAGGCCAAAGTATTTCAACTGTACATTCTTCCCTATCGGTCTTACACTTATTATGGGGGTAATTACAACTTGTGAACCCTACACAACTATTGTTACACCCCGTAAGTCTAGGACATGTATAAGAGAAGGTACGTAAGGAATCAAGACTTGGAAATGGTACGAAAGGAATGATTGTTTTTCCGACGTAAAATCTTCCGAACGTCGGAAAGGAAAAATGTTCGTTGTTGAGAATTGAATTCTCAAAATGCATTATTTGAAGAGAATGGAACTTATTAACATTAAGGAAGTTTGTTTTTACGGATTTGGTCATGTGGGGCCCACCCGAGGAATTTTACGTTTTGTGGGGCCCATGAGGGTTACGGAATTTTATGGACGAATGAGAGGGCAGCACGTGGCACCCCCACATATATGGTCTTGGACGAAATTATTAGGGGTAAAATGGTCATTGACCATGGTAAAAGATCAAGTCATCAAAGCTTGAGATTGTTGACCAAGGTCAACTTGTCCACTTGGCTTTGCTTTAATTTCTCTTCATCCTAGCACACAAGTGTGTTAATCTAAGCCCTCCAATATGTTTTATATACTAAGCTAGTGCAAGACAAGCTCTTCTAACACTTAGAAAAAAATCACAAAACATTGTTCTTCAAAGAGACCTCTCGGGTTTGCACATATCTCCCACACAAAAATTTGTAGTTTTGATCCATTGTTCACAAGACTTAAACCCAATGTCCCTAAGGGTATTGTAAGGATATCTCAATAGAAAGATTTCGGAAAAACGACGTTTTCGTATTAGTCGCAAGACGGAAACTTAAGGAGTTCTTCAACTTTGAAGTTGGAACTTGAAGATGGGTTCTTCATAGGCTTCTAAGGAGTGCTTGGAGCGGATTGGAACCTAAGGAAAGGAGCTAAGAATTTGTCACGACCCGAACCCGGGCCCGTGACTGGTGCCTTACCCCGGGCACCCTAGTGATACAACATCAGAGAAAATCAGCGGAAATAAAAACATGAACATGAATTAAGAGATAAGATAAATAAACAGGCCAACCAAAACAGTTGCCTTCATCATATATACATAAATACCCGAACAGTTATCCTTTTTACAAACCCTGCCACAACAAAGCATGCACTCTAAGATTTTTACAATGCTATGACGGACAGTGGCCCCGCCATACCCCGAATTTATAAGAATCTGCACTGAGTGGTAACATACCAAAAGATAAGCCTCAAGAAATGGGCTTCCCGACACGAATCGTGATCTCATGAGCGAGGATCCACCACCGATGTACCTCAACTCATGCAGATGAACGCCGCTTCAAGCGAGGTCAAGACAACAGTACCAAGTATGTGAAATCAGAAAAGATCAGAAATGAAATCATAATAGTCTATATAAAGCAGAGACATGTATGATAACCAAATGAAATACGTGTCCTCGCCATCTCGCGACTCGGTGTAAAATCGTGAAATACGCGACTTCGCCATCTCGCGACCTGTAAAATCGTGAAATACGTGACTCGCCCATCTCGTGACTCGTGTAAAATCGATGAAATACGTGACTCGCCATCTCGTGGGACTCTGTAAAATCGATGAAATACGCGACTCGCCATCTCGGACTCTTGTAAAATCGATGAAATACGCGACCGCCATCTCGTGACTTGTATAATCGCTCATAACAAATCAACCGCCTCCATCGAGACGCGGGGTACAGAAATACAACAAAGGCTATAACAACAAGCATAGGCAGTTTCACAACAACAAGCATAGGCAAGCTTCACAACAACAAGCATAGGCAAGCTTCACAAAAACAAGCATAGGCAAGCTGCACAACAACAAGCATAGGCAATTTATACACAACTCAAAGTACTTTCATTTTATGCAAAAGTCTGGTTTTAACTCCTAAAGTACTACGTGACGTTAAATTCCTTTAAGATCCATTTCTTTTACAAAGGTCACCCGACACCGTAGTATAAAAATAGAGTGACTAACATTGTTAAGTAAACAAAAATGCTTTCCTTTGTAAAATCAAGTAACAACCTTATTTTCCAAACGTTCAAGTTTGCCTAATTTCAAATGCTCAAGTTTCTCATTTTAGAAAAGGTTTCGTAGTTCATAGTTTTAACATAATTCTCCTTTAAACGTTTTGAGAAACATATGTCTTATATGTGAGTAGGTTATTCTTGTTTATAATCAATCTTATTAAGCAACCATGATCTAGGAAATGTAATATCATTTTGTCTCATCTTAGCTTCTATGCAGATGGAGGTTTCACCGGTTTTAATACCATACTTCATTATTCAATACATTTTCCTTTATTAACGCCGCAGTTGGTTTGTCGATACTCATTCCGATTTCAAATCAAGAAACATTATTCCTTTTAAAACCAAGTACTCATTACTCACGAATGAGGTTTCACACTTTTAACAAAATTCATATCAATACCATTAAGTCAAGTCTCTTATCTTCTAAAAATCAAGAAACCATTCTTCTTTATCATTCTTAAGACGTTATACCTAACTTCCCATAAAGCTAGTACAACTTTATGTTTTCACACAACCTGCCCGGTCGTGGATCGTGCCTTACCCCGCACCCTAGTGATACAACATCGAGTAATCAGAACATAAAGACAATACATGAAACCAATGTAATAAGACAGTTGAAATAAGAAGACAGACTAACCAAAACTGTTATCACAAGATATATAAATAACAATTTGAATAAGCATATCCCTTTCTACCACTCGCCCATAACAAGATTACTGCACTCTAAGAATGATATGACAACAACGACGTGGACAGTGCTCGCATACCCCGAATGTAAGCACCTACAATCAACAGGGACTATACCAAGATAAGCCTCCGAGGAACTGAGCTTCCCAAACGCCGAACGTGACTCCTAAGAGCGAGGATCAACGATCGTGTACCTTTACCGCACAGATGAACGCAGCTTCCGGCGAGGTCAAGACAACAGTACCAAGTATGTGAAACATGAAGATATCGTAAATGAAATCATAGTAGTCTCAAAGCGTGAGACATGTATGATAACCAAACTAGCCACAATAAATAAGCAAATATGTCTAGTCGTGGACTCACGCCTCAAAGTCATCACTCCAATATAACAACGGGTCTCACGCCCACAACATCAATCATGCCCGTGGAATACCTTCCTCACCGCCGGCAATAACGATAGAAAAGCACCAAGGAATACACATGAACAGCAGTCCCACCCGGTTCAAATAAAACAAGATGTGGTAAGTAAGGCATAGCCGACTACTAACACCTACAAGACTAACAAGGTCATAAACCGTATCATGATATCTGCCTGCACCGCCACATGATCAAAGCCGGTCGCCGCTCGCAATATCAAATGCGCGCTGCCTAGCCTCGAACTCCCGCAGCCCGCATAGGCCAATCTCATAGGCCCGCATGAGGTATAACCCCGCATCGAGGGTAGCTACTCCCGCATCGCCCCGACTCGCACCGCACGGCCACATAAACCGCATGACCATAAAGGCCGCACACTAACTCGAACTCTCAGAGCTCGCAGATAGGCCCCGACCCGCATGAGGTATTCTCGAATCACGGTCCTGCATCACCGAGTCTACCCCGCAGACGGAGGGCGCTTAACCCCTAAACACGGTGAGTGGTATAATACCAACATAATGCTTTATCGCTTAAACAACATAAGCACAATCAAGGAAAACCCTTTACACAAACATCACGTATCACTAACACACGTAGCATCCTAATATGATTACTTATCAAATCAACACGAAGGTATTACAAGGCTATCACAAACCAATACAATCAAGTTATTCACACATAAGGTACTTTCTACTATATGATTAATCTAGATCGGGTTTTTATCCCCAAAGTACTTTATACAATAACTTTAAAGATATGTTACTTTCACAAAAGTCACACAATACCCGTAGTATATAACAATAGAGTGATTATCTTTTGAAGTAAATCAAAACACTTCTCTTTGTAAAGCCAAGTAACAACATTCTTTTCAAACGCCCAAGTTTGCCTAATTTCAAATGTTCACGCTTCTTATTTTAGAAAGGTTTCGTAGTTCCTAGCCTTATTCATTTAAGAATATAATTTCTTTTAAACCATCCGAGAAACATAAGCCTTATATGTGAGTAGGATATTCTTGTTTATAACAATCTTATTACAAAGACCATGACCTAGGAAATATCATTTTGTCTCATCTTAGCTTCTATGCAGATGGAAGTTTCTACCGGTTTTAATAATACTTAATCACAAACATTTCCTTTATTAACGCCGCAGTTGGTTTGTCGATACACATTCGATTTCAAATCAAGAAACATTCTTAAGCCGTTATACCTAACTTCCCATAAAGCTAGTATAACTCTTAAGTTTTCAAAACCAAGTATTACTCTTCTTTCAAAATGATTCAAAATCTTTCAAATACTTCAAGTTCTTTATTATCACATAACCCGCCATTTATAGTTCAAATCGCTTACCTTTTAAAGACCACAAGTATTTTCTTACCTACATAAAGTCGTTATAACCAACTTCCCATAAAGCCGTTATAACACTTTATGTTTTAGACCAATCAAATACATTTAACACCGTGATGTCTACCGCACTACATAGTTACACATATATCATGCTAGAAGAGATAGGAAGAGGTTCACATACCTCGCGACGAGTATCGACTAATAGCAAAACGCCCAAGTACTTCCAACCGTCGCTACTCTTTAAGCCAAGTAGATCGCGCCACACGTAGTACTTCAACCTATAAGGCCACAAGGCGCTTTATTAACATCTAGATCTCTTCAGAGAACATTCTACGTAAAATTCGCAAAGACTCTCCCGCAACAACGTAAATCTCCTCTCTATCTGGCCGCTACCAAGCCAACCGTGGGGTTATACGCCTAATCCGGACGTACAATTCTATCTCACGTAAAAGCTTACACAAGTCTATCAGAATACACCCCTATGTAATTACGCTCAAGACTTTTCTTTCAAAAGGTTTCTTATTATTCAAAGCTTAAGTCAAAAGACATTGCCGATAACTACGCTCACTCTATATATAGTATACTTCAACTATATATTCTAACAACATGTACTTTCCAATTACAATAGGGACAAGATAATTACCTCGATAAGCCCAAAATTATCCAAGTTATAATGCCGATCCCGAGCAAGGTTTAGCTCCTACTGCAAGGCCCAATCCACTCCAAACAACCCTTAGAAGTTCTAACCAACTTCTACTTAAATACTTCAACCAACTATGAAGATTTCCTTAGGGTTTCTGGTTTGAGATTAAAAGGACAAAAGGTAGTATTTCCTGCTCTACGATAGAGGTATCTTTGGAATACTACAAGGTATACGGCTAAGGTAATTGGGTATAGTAACAATACTATGGAGAGTATTTCTACCAAGAGTGGTGTATTCTACGAGAACAACAAGGCAAGTGGGGTACCCCACTGTTTAACCCTAAAGGAAGGGTGGTCTCGCCACACCACAAGCGAGTGGGGCGCTACTTCCCGCTGGGCCTCACGAAAAGGGAGGGGCTTTCAAGACTTGAGGAGTGAGGAGGATGAAGAAAACTCATCAAAGGAGGGGTATTTATAGGAAACCAAGGGCCAAGATCAAGCCACGCTGGGTGCTGAGGCCAAGATGTGCCCAAGTGCCCCTAGTCCCTACTCCACAAAACAAGCCACAAAACATTGCACAAAACAAGGCCAAAACAAGGCACAAAAACGTGAACCAATCGCCAAGGCCAACCACCCTCTTTATCGCTCCAATGAGGTGACAAGTGTCACCTCCCATTGGTCCAAAAATGTTTCGCCTCTGAAAAATCCGCAAAAATATAAACGACATAGCCGAATTTTCCCTACGTAAGTCGTGGAAACGCTTCATTAAAAACGACTCTAATCGGGTGTCATGAACAAATAATTTTCGCCCTTGCATTTTAAGGCACAAACTTTTCTACGCACGCCCCACGCATACTCCGGAAATACTGGTATAACATTCTCCTCCTTAGAAACATTCGCCCCGAATGTTCCTTCTAAGTCCCAAACAACGCGCCAAGATAGTCTTCACTACTATACTTACGAGAACAAACCCGCCACACCGCCATAGAAACACCGCGCAAATACTTACATCCAAGTCCACGAGGAAACACCTCTAACATCACCACCAACACCTCTCTCCGGTCTAGAATATACTTCCTTCGTGACCTTCTCTTTATAAAAAAATTGATCACATCTATGCTCGCCATACATGCTCGCTTCTTCCCGATACCACTTTTGTCACTTTGCCGCGAGGTTCTAGTGTCACCCGCGACCCAACAATGGTACCTGATCGCTTGCATTCCCGAGGATGTCGACACTTCGAACACTCGAACTCCTTCTTATAACCTATCACACTTCGACATCGCTCGCCAAAACTCGGGTTACTATCTCTAACGTGGTCATCATAAACCGGGAACACTTCGGACGGATCTCCGATACTTCCCGATCATAACAATACGAAGACGGACGATCGCTTCCTAAGTCGGACAAGAATTGCTAACATATGTGCAACCCGCCTATTCTTCACATGAACTCGTGCGGCCCAAAGTACTCGCTAAGTTCCTCTGCTTTCCAAAACTCGCCACACCCAACCCGTGGTACTTTCAAGAAGACCGACCAACTCGAACTCTAAGCGCCGCCGATGATTATCCGCGACGATTTCTCCGAGCCGCCAAAATCTCTTCTAGACAAGCTTTACCCTATTCACAAATTACCGGAACAAGCTCGAACCAACTATCCAATATTGCCAACATCGAACCAATCGACCGGCGATTTACACATCCGCCCCTACAAGGCTTCATAAGGCGACCTCCGAACACTGAAATGGTAGCTTAAACACTCTCCACAGAGACAACAATCCCCACTACTACCCTCAAATTCACACACCGCCCGAGGCGAACGCGACTCGAGACTCACCGAAGTTCTTAACCCCGCTGGTAAAACTTCCAAACAAAAACAGCCGCACTGGCTCCATCGTCATAAGGTGAAGGTAGGCACCCCATGCAGCCTTACAACCTTTCGATTAATCAACACCGCCGAGTAAACGGCCTTTGCTAAGACAAGACGGCCGACCTCCTCGCCCGACCATCGGTCGAACGCATCCACGAACTCGCACGCTAGTTAACTAAACCCGCCTAACACCCTCGTGACTACCACAAGGCGGGACCACCACAACCGACCCCACCACCAAACATGCCGCTGGTTGACCCGCAACGTGGCCTCAACCCGACCAAGAACGCGCAAAAACGCCAGCTCCCAAGGAAAACTCTCACTAATCACGCTACGAAAACCTAGCGGTCTTCTTAGCTCAACTACCCTCTTTCATTTCACACTACTCGTGACTTATCCCACAAACATAACTCACGTGCACTATGCACTCCTATAAGGGTCAAACATAAACAATACATCTTTTACTCGAGATGGCCTTACCTCTAAGGTCTCCACGATAACACTCTAAGGCTCACACTTTCTCTATCCCCAATCTTTCCTACATTAACCATGATTTCTAATCACAAATAACACATCGCTATCGTAACATAGCCCTTATGATATACCCATCTTATCACACCTATCGATCTCTGTAGGTTAAGGATCTATCCAGATTTATCGCTTTACTCCCTTAGTCGCTCTAATAAAACTCGCCTGCAGGCGCATAGCTAAGATGACGAACTACCCACCGATCTCAAGGCTAAGTCCTCTTACTAGACATCCTTTCGACACATGGCCCCGACGGCCGCAGTAAAACAAGTACCAACAAAAGACGACATTCCCGACGACGCCTCACATTGCGAATACTGGGAGAAATCAATCCGCCGGGCCGAACCTACGTAGCCGGAACCTAAGCTCGAGCTCACCAACTCTCGCATACCCCAAACGCCCCGAACCCCGCGAGGACCTTTCAGACCGTGGACGTGCATATCGTTCGGCCGCGAGGCGATTCGCCTCGAAAGTTACCAAAGGACACCGCTGCTCGCCATCTATCATCGCCCCTGCTAACCCGCCGATCTCTACGCTTTCTCGGCCGCAAGCATAAGCCCGCATACGTGCCATGCTCAAGCCTAACTAAAGAATTACTTTTGCACAACCTCTCTTAGATAGTCATCAAGACTCACGCAGACATCAGATACTCTCCGTAGCCAAATCCATAGCTAGTAACATGTGGTCGCTTTTTGCAATCTATATTCTCCGCCCCGCCGTGGAATCAAGGTTCATATATCATGGCCGCAGAGGAACCGCCGCCGTGCTAAACTCTGGGCTAGCGACGCCGCAAAACTCCCGAATGAAGCACCACCCTGTGTGATGATTGGGTTCGTGCTCACGTAACCCTCAGATTTACTCGCAGCCTCCTGGCCGCTTGCCCTCCTGGGCCCGGGTTGCCCTACGCTGAGGCATAACGGTAAGGGAAAGAAATACGTGAGAGGGGGCAACTTAGACCACAACTCTCAGGCACGATCTCAGGGTGAGAAGATTAGAATGCAATCGTACATATCCTATAGCCGCCTGATTATTGGTTTGGTGCACAACACACCGATAATCAAGCCTCTACCGATACGGTCAGACACTTTCCGAGGATTAATCGCTCGATACCACTGCCACAACCTGCCCGGCCCGTGGATCGTGCCTTAGCCCGCACCCTAGTGATACAACATCGAGTAATCCGAACATAAAGACAATACATGAAACCAATGTAATAAGACGAAATAAGAAGACAAAGCAACCAAAACGGTTACCACAAGATATATAAATAACAATTTGAACAGCTTACATCCCTTTCTACCACTCGCCCATAACAAGCATTACTATGCACTCTAAGTATGATATGACAAAAACGACGGGACAGGGACCCGTAATACCCCTTAATGTTATCATATACAATCAAAAGTGGACTATACCAAGATAATCCTACGGAGGAACTGAGCTTCCCAAACGCTGAACTGTGACCCTAAGAGCGAGGATCAACGATCGGTGTACCTTTACTCGCGCAGATGAACGCAGCCCCCGGGCGAGGTCGCATAACAGTACCAAGTATGTGAAATATGAAGATACTGTAAATGAAATCATAGTAGTCTATAGAAAGCAGGAGACATGTATGATAACCAAACTACACAATAAATAAGCAATATGTCTAGTCGTGACTCACGCCTCAAAGTCATCACTCCAATATAACAATGGGTCTCACGCCCACAACATCAATCATGCCCGTGAATACCTTCCTCACCGCAGCCAATGATAGAAAAGCACCAAGGAATACACATGAACAACAGTCCCACTGCGGTTCAAATAAAACAAGACAGGTAGGCACGAAGGCATAGCCGACTACTAACACCCACAAGATTAACAAGGTCATAAATCAGATCATGATATCCGTTTCTGACCACATGATCAAAGCCGGTCGCCGCTCGCAATATCAAATGTGCGCGCCCAGCCTCGAACTCCCGCACCCGCATAGGCCAATCTCATAGGCCCGCATGAGGTATAACCCCGCATCGAGGTAGCTACTCCCGCATCGCCCCGACTCGCAGTCCGCATGGCCACATGACCGCATGACCATAAAGGCCGCACACTAACTCGAACTCAGAGCTCGCATAGGCCCCCGGACCCGCATGAGGTATTCTCGAATCACGGTCCCAGCGCTCGAGTCTACCCCGCAGACGGAGGGCAGCTAACCCCGAAACACGCGAGTGGTATAATACCAACATAATAAATTTATCGCTTAAACAACATAAGCACAATCAAGGAAAACCCTTTACACAAACATCACGTATCACTAACACACGTAGCATCCTAATATGATTACTTATCAAATCAACACGAAGGTATTACAAGGCTATCACAAACCAATACAATCAAGTTATTCACACATAAGGTACTTTCTACTATATGATTAACTAGATCGGGTTTTTATCCCCAAAGTACTTTATACAATAACTCTTTAAAGATATGTTACTTTCACAAAAGTCACACAATACCCGTAGTATATAACAATAGAGTGATTATCTTTTGAAGTAAATCAAAACACTTCTCTTTGTAAAACCAAGTAACAACATTCTTTTTCAAACGTCCAAGTTTGCCTAATTTCAAATGTTCACTTTTCTTATTTTAGAAAGGTTTCGTAGTTCCTAGCCTTATTCATTTAAGAATATAATTCTCTTTTAAACCATCTGAGAAACATAAGCCTTATATGTGAGTAGGATATTCTTGTTTATAACAATCTTATTACAAAGAATGACCTAGGAAATATCATTTTGTCTCATCTTAGCTTCTATGCAGATGGAAGTTTCTACCGGTTTTAATAATACTTAATCACAAAACATTTCCTTTTATTAACGCCGCAGTTGGTTTGTCGATACACATTCGATTTCAAATCAAGAAACATTCTTAAGCCGTTATACCTAACTTCCCATAAAGCTAGTATAACTCTTAAGTTTTCAAAACCAAGTATTACTCTTCTTTCAAAATGATTCAAAAATCTTTTGAAATACTTCAAGTTCTTTATTATCACATAACCCGCCAGCTTATAGTTCAAATCGCCACCTTTTAAAGACCACAAGTATTTTCTTATCTACATAAAGCTGTTATAACCAACTTCCCATAAAGCCGTTATAACACTTTATGTTTTAGACCAATCAAATACATTTAACACCTGTATGTCTACCGTACTACATAGTTACACATATATCATGCTAGAAGAGATAGGAAGAGGTTCACATACCGCGACGTGCATCGACTAATAGCAAAACGCCCAAGTACTTCCAACCGTCGGCTACTCCTTAAGCCAAGTAGATCGCGCCACACGTAGTACTTCAACCTATAAGGCCACAAGGCGCTTATTAACATCTAGATCTCTTCAGAACATTCTACGTAAAATTCGGCAAAGACTCTCCTCCCGCAACAACGAAAATCTCCTCCTCTCTCGGGGCCGGCTACCAAGCCAACCAGGGGGTTATACGCCTAATCCGACGTGCACAATTCTATCTCACGTAAAAGCTACACAAGTCATCAGAATACACTCCCATGTAATTACTCAAAGACTCTTCTTCAAAAGGTTTCTTATTATTCAGCTTAAGTCAAAAGACATTGCCGATAACTACGTTCAGCTCTATATATAGTATACTTCAACTATATATTCTAACAACATGTACTTTCCAATTACAATAGGGACAAGATAATTACCTCGATAAGCCCAAAATTATCCAAGTTATAATGTCGATCCCGAGCAAGGTTTAGCTCCTACTTCGGCGCTCCAATCCGCTCCAAACAACCCTTAGAAGTTCTAACCAACTTCTACTTAAATACTTCAACCAACTATGAAGATTTCCTTAGGGTTTTGGTTTGAGATTAAAAGGACAAAAGGTAGTATTTCCTGCTCTACGATAGAGGTATCTTTGGAATACTACAAGGTATACGGCTAAGGTAATTGGGTATAGTAACAATACTATGGAGAGTATTTCTACCAAGAGTGGTGTATTCTACGAGAACAACAAGGCAAGTGGGGTACCCACGGTTTAACCCTAAAGGAAGGGGTCTCGCCCACACCACAAGGAGTGGGCGCTACTCTACAAGGGGGCCTCACGAAAAAGGGAGGGCTTTCAAGACTTGAGGGAGTGAGGAGTGGATGAAGAAAACTCATCAAAGGGAGGGGTATTTATAGGGAAACCAAGGGCCAAGATCAATACATGTGGGGGGCAAGTGGAGGTCCAAGATGTGCCCAAGTGCCCCCTAGTCCCTACTCCACAAAACAAGCCACACAACATTGCACAAAACAAGGCCAAAACAAGGCACAAAAACGTGACCCAATCGCCAAGGCCAACCACCCTCTTATCGTCTAATGAGGGTGACAAGTGTCACCTCCCATTGGTCCAAAATGTTTCGCCTCTAAAAATCCGCAAAAATATAAATGACATAGCCGGAATTTTCCTATGTAAGTCGTGGAAACGTTTAAAAAACGACTCTAATCGGGTGTTGTGAACAAATAATTTTCGGCCCTTGCATTTTAAGGCACAAACTTTTCTACGTACGTCCTTACGTACATACTCTGGAAATACGGGGTATAACATTTTCAAAGCCAAGTATTACTCTTCTTTCAAAAATGTCTTTTTGAAACACTTCAAGTTCTTTATTACTACCCATCAGATCCGTTATAAGTCAAATCAGTTACCCTTTGAAACCACAAAGCATTTTCTTACCTACATAAAGCTGTTATAACCAACTTCCCATAAAGCCGTTATAACACTTTATGTTACAAACCAATCAAATACATTAAACACATGTACGTCTACCGTACTACATAGTTATACACATATCATGCTAGAACAGATAGGAAGCGGTTCACATACCTCGCGACGATTATCGACTAATAGCAAAGTGATCCAAGTACCTCAAACCGTCGGCTACTCCTTAAGCCAAGTAGATCACGCCATACGCAGTACTTCAACCTATAGAGGCCACAAGGCGCCTATTAACATCCTAGATCTCAATGTAGAATATTCTACAGAAAATTTGGCAAAGACCTCCCGCACAACAGAAATCTCCTCCTCTATCGAGGCGGCTACCAAGCCAACCAGTGGGTTTGCACGTCTAACCGGACGTACAATTCTACTCACGAATACTACACAAGCTCATCAGAATACAGTCCTATGTAATTACAGTTCAGTTCTCTTCTTTAAATTCAGGCTTAAGTCGCAAGACATTGCCGTAAGTATTATTCAGGCTTAAGTCAAAAGACATTGCCGCACAACTATGTTCAATTCTATATATAGTATACTTAACTATATACTCCTACAACATGTAATTTCCAATTACCACAGAAGGTTAAGAATGTTTACCTCGATAAGCCCAAAATTATCCGAGTTTATATGTCGATCCTGAGCAAGGTTTAGCTCCTACTCCGTGCGCTCCGACCCGCTCCAACCAACCCTTAGAAGTTCTAACCAACTTCTACTTATAACTTCAACTACGGGTGAAGATTTACTTAGGGTTTTGTTTTTGTGACTGAGGGAAGTATAATAGTATTTTCTGGGCTTTTGTAAAAGTGTAACCTTGGGAATACTACAAGGTATTTGGGCCAAGGTATTTGGGCATTATAACAATACTAGGAGAGTATTTCTATACCACAAAAAGGGGGGTATTATACGAAAACAACTAGGCTAGGGGGGGGTACCCCACGGCTAACCACTACAAAGGGGGAGGGGGAAGCTCTCGGCCAAAGGGCCTTCTCAAAGGGGGAGGGGGGCTTTTGGACGAGATCAAACAAGAGGGAGGGAGTATTTGAGACTTAGAAAGATTGCTCAAGTTTTTGGATGAAGAAAGTCTTCAACTTAGAGGGGTATTTATAGGTCAAGTAAAGGCCAACCAATGGCCAAGATGAAGACAAGTGTGGTGCAAGTGTAGGGCTAGATTTCAACCATGTGGACCTTATCCATCTACCACACCAACTTGCACAAATATCCTACCTAACCAAAGGCACAAAAACGTGCCCTTGACTTGCCCTTGCCGTCCACTTGCTCCCAATGTGAGGGTGACACATGTCACCCTCCCGTGGTCCAAAATGTTTCGTCTCTCGGAAAAATCCGCAAAAATTAAAAATGCCATAGCCGGAATTTTCCTACGAAAAGTGGGAAACGTTTCGTCGAAAAACGACTCCTATCGGGTGTTGTGTACAAATTTCGAAACTTGCCTAACTTAAGGCTCAAATTATTATACGTACGCCCTCACGTACATACTCTGGAAATACGGGGTATAACAGAATTGCTAAGGCGCGACTTTGAATCTTGGAAATTTTAAGGGCTTATAAAGGTATAATCTTGTCGTTTTAGTAATTGAGATTACTTGTTTTTATAGCTATGGTTAGTAGAAAGCATGAGATGTATAGTATGAAGTTTGATAATTATATTGGCTATTGGAACCCTAATCTAAAAACTAGCATGTTTAGCCTTAAGATTACAATTCGAGTTGATTATTAGTTTAAGTCATCGCATGTTGTATAAAGAAGGAAATTGTAGTTGTGGAAGTTTTTTATGACTATATAACATGTTAGACCTTAGAACTTGGAATTGAAAAAGAATTTGAAAGGACTTGTGTTGAGTTATTGTTGGTCGAGAATGGCTAGTGAGTATTAAACTACTTCGTATGAATTGTGGGGAAGAATTTTACACGTATTGTAAGGCGTGTAATCCCCTTTGTTTGGTTGTTGTTTTGAGCCTTAAATGTGGCGTGTTGGTTATTGTATTCGGCCTTGAAAAAGGTGGCAAAGTGAGTAGAAACAAAGGAAGTGCTGCCCGATTTTCCGTAGAATTAGAGACTGTATACTTAGTATTATTCTATGTTAGAGACTAGAAATTGATAGTCATGTTGTGACCATTATAGGTTGACAATTCTACGTACGGCGTATTCGGCTTAGCTTGTGGATTTAGCCGAAAAGGTATGTGAACTATCTCCTCTTCTAGCATGATTCCTTAAGATAAAGAAAGTACGTCCTACTCCTTAAATGATCCATTCCTTGGTTGTATTTGGATTGCCTAAAATAGAATTTGTTCTATGTACTTCCTTGATTGTACTTTGATGTTTAATTTGTAAGTTGTATAATCCATTGCCTTAGTGAAGTTGGATTCTTAAAAGTGAAAGTATTTTACTTAAAGTACATAGAGTCTTGAAAAGGAAGTGGTTTCCAAACCTTTTGGCTAGTGTCTTAGTTCCAAAACCTAAAGGTCATTATAATGACTTTAGGGGAGTCAAAGGAGTGATTTACTTAATTGTTTTAAAAGAGGAGAAATGACATGATTTAAGATAAGTAACTTGTTTTAAAGGTGTGAGTTACTTAAGGTTTAAAAGTTGAAGAAATTTGTTTTCTATATATTAAGAGACTCGAAGTATTTTTGAAAGTTAAGAAACTTGATTTGAAAGTTTGTGATACTTGGTTTTAAGTATAAGTCTCATGGTTATAAAAAGAATGAAATTGTCTAAAAACCATAAAGGGTTATAATGGCTTTATGGGAAGTTGGTTATAACGGTTTTATGGAAGGTTTAGAAAGTTGTCTATTTTGATTAATGGGCATAATTTGCCTTGATTGTGAAAATTTGAAGTTACTTGATTTCAAGCTTTGAAATGAGTTTTCTAAGAGTGTAGTAACTTACTTTGAAAAATAGACACACCTTGATACTACGGGTGTTAGTATCTTGGGGTATTACATAAAAATGAGTCTTTTGAAAAGAATGTACGTACGTAGTACTTTGGCTTGATTAATTGAGAATTAGTCTAAGTGTGCCTTGATAAGTACTTTGGCTTGATTAATTGAGAATTAGTCTAAGTGTGCCTTGATAAGTACTTTGGCTTGATTAATTGAGAATTATTCTAAGTGTGCCTTGATAAGTACTTTGGCTTGATTAATTGAGAATTATTCTAAGTGTGCCTTGATAAGTACTTTGGCTTGATTAATTGAGAATTATTCTAAGTGTGCCTTGATAAGTACTTTGGCTTGATTAATTGAGAATTATTCTAAGTGTGCCTTGATAAGTACTTTGGCTTGATTAATTGAGAATTATTCCATGTGTGCCTTGATAAGTACTTTGGCTTGTTTAGTTGAGAATTGTCTATGTGTGCTGGTAATAGCCGGTTGTGTGCTAGTGGTATATCATTCATTTCGGGGTCATTCCCCGGGTTTGTGGCATTTGCATATTCCGTGGATTTGCTACCCACGATGCGAGGAATACCTCATGCGAGTCCGCAAGGGCTTATGCGGGTGAAATAATCCCATGCGGGCGGGTCCAGCCTATGCGAGGAATACCTCATGCGAGTCCGTAATGGCTTATGCGGGTGAAATAGTCCCATGCGAGGAATACCTCATGCGGGTCGACGCAACCTATGCGGGTGAAATAGTCCCAGGAGTAGGATTGCTTAATGATACTGCGGGCGGGTGGTCCTGCTTTGATCGTGAGCTTCCTAGTTTATATTGTAAGTATACTACTATTTACTCTCATTGTTAGTAAGGCACATTGTACTGTAATTTGATTATCATGGACTGCCGGCAGTGAGGAAGGATTCCACGGGCATGATTGATATTATGGGCGTGAAACCCATGGTTATATTTTAGTAATGACTTTGAGGGCATGCGTCCCTGATTTGATGTGGATTATATGTATTGTAATCGTAGGTTGGCTATCATACATGTCTCTGCTTTGTTTAGATTATGATTTCATTACTGATTTCATTTCACATACTTGGTACATTCTTCGCATCGACCTCCTTCGAGTGCGCTCATGCCGTAGTTTTAGGTACCTTGTTTGGTGATCGCAGATGTAGGACCGCTAAGAGTTTTTGGATAGCTCCTCTGTTGGGAGTTTATCTTTTGGTATAAGTTCCTTCTGAGCTTTTACATGCGATTATGGATGCAGCGGGGCCTTGTCCCGTCACGATTCAATAAAACTCTTAGAGTGCGTATTCATATGCTGGATTGGACTCGTATGCGGTGTAGTGTCTTTTGTTATGTATATTATATGGCAGCCTTGTCGGCTTTGCCCTTGCACGTACGATTGGTTTTAAAAAAAAAAAAAAAAAAGGTGTTATTTAATTTCCGCAGTTTACTTAGTTGTTAAGGTAGAAGGGTGCCAAGGTAGGGCACCAGTCACGGCCGCGGGGTTCGGGGTGTGACAACTATAGTGTCAGTTCACTTTATTAATCAAAGTATTGTTACAAACCGTAGTTCCAGGGTATGTATATGAGGACGTACGTGTCACGACCCGTTCGTGGATCGTAGTGCCTTACCCGCACCCAAGTAGTCATACATCGAGTAATCGGAATATAAAAACAAGACATGAAACAAATGTAAATGTAACGCTTTATCGAGAAAAGTTGCTTCAAAGATATATATATAAACCAAGTCCGCGATACATCCCACTTTACAACATGACTACAGACCTCTGGAAGTAAACAACTATGGCGGGACGGGGCCCGCCATACCTGAATGTACAAAAATATCTACAACACGTGGAGATCATACCCAACGAGCCTCCGAGAAATGGAGCTCCCGACACGAGTAAAGATCCTAAGCGAGGATCCGCACTGCTTTCCTGTGGCATGACGCAGCCCCCGAAGGAGTCAAGACAATAGGTACCAAGTATGTGAAACTGTAAAGTACTTTAAATGAAATCATACCATTTTAAAAGCAATTTTACAAATATGTACGAAACAACCATGTAACGCACATAGTGCCACATCATAACCAAAAGCAAAATAGATATAACATAACCGGTCTTTTCTAGGCCGCTAATGATCGAAGCAAGGCTAATCGCCCATAGTATCATTATGCGAGCCTAATCTCGAACTCCCGATCGCATAGGTCACACATGCACCCGCGAGGTATTCCTCGTGACGGGGTAGCTAGCCCACGGTATCCTCACGGACTCGCGATCCGCATAGTCACATAGACCGCATAGTCACATTGCATCGCATAAGGCATTCCTCGCGTCGGATAATACACGGAATGATCAATCTCGGAACTCCCGACTCGCGATAGTCACGCATCGCATAGCCGTATAGACCCGCATCAAGGGTGGCAAGCCCTCGGTATAACAAGTCAAGGGGGTATGTGATATAATAACAGTACAACGGGCTTAACGTTTAACAACGTAAGCACAACAAGAATAACCCCCTTACACAACATCACAAGACACTAACACGTGTAGCATCATAACATGTTTACTTATCAAACCATCTTACTACACTTTTCAGAAATCAATACAAGATTTTCATAAACAAATAAGTAAAATCGTTCCCTTTATCTTTCTTAAGTCGTTATACCTAACTTTCCATAAAGCTAGTATAACTCTTAAGCTTTCTGTTTAAAAATCAAGTATTACTCTTCTTTAAAAAATGATTCATAATTCTTTTGAAATACTTCAAGGTTCTTATTATTTAGACTCAAGTCAAAAGACGTCCAGTAAAACCATGTTCAGTTAACACACGTACGTCTACCGTACTATATATATATTTTAAAATATCATGCTCAAGAGGATAGGAAGAATCACATACCTCCTCGCGAAATCCACCGCCAAGTCGAATATATCGCGTAGTATCAACCTATAATAGGCAAATACGTCTATCAACGTCTAGACTACTCGTAGAATAATCTAGCGAGAGGGTTCTATTCTACGGAAAATCGGCAAAGACTTCCTCACGTTAAACTACACAAGTCTGTCAGAATTACAGTCTATGTAAGTATGATTCAA
The DNA here is from genome assembly GCA_029844215.1 of Przewalskia tangutica. Taxonomy (NCBI): domain Eukaryota; kingdom Viridiplantae; phylum Streptophyta; class Magnoliopsida; order Solanales; family Solanaceae; genus Przewalskia; species Przewalskia tangutica. Next base: position 78,184,907 of record CM056720.1, on the reverse strand, counting down.
TCTTCTTTAATATTCTTCTGATGTGAATTCAGTTCAATTCTCTTCTTTAATATCCTTCTATATCATATACTCAAATCTAAACTACTCTTATATGTAATCTCCAATTACAATAGAAGGACAAGAGTATTTACCTCGATAAGCCCAAAATTATCCAAGTTTAAATGTCGATCATGAGCAAGGTTTAGCTCCTAATTTGCACGCTCCGATAGCTCCAAGAAACCCTTAGAAGTTCTACAAAACTTCTACTTAAATACTTCAACCAACAATGAAGATTTTCCTAGGGTTTCGTTTAGTGACTAATGGATATAAGGTAGTATTTCTGGGCTTTTAGTATAGAGGTGACTTTGGAATACTACAAGGTATAAGGCTAGGGTATTTTGGGGATAGTAACAAAACTTGGAGAATATTTTCTACCAAGGGGGGGGAAGGGGGTGTTTCGGCGAGAGCTAGGGAAAAAGGGAGGACGAGAACACTACTGAGGAGAGGAGTTTTGAGACTTGGATGTGTTAAGTGAATGAAGAAGTCTTGCACAAGAGGGGGGTATTTATAGAACCACCAAGGGCTAAGATTAACACAAATGGAGGGTGGAGATTTGGATCCATGTGAAGAGTGAGGTCTTCCAACCAAGTGTCCACCACAATGTTGGGACATATGTCCACCACAACATTGGAACATATGTCCCCCACAACAATGAGCCATGTGGCCTCCACTAACACAAGAAAACCGTCCACACCACCTACCCCCACTAACCCAAAAATATCTTGCAAGACTTGACCATTTGACTTGTCCACTAGCCCAACCCTTTTCGTCCAACCCATGCCAACTAAGGGTGACACATGTCGCCCTCCTATTGGTCCAAAATATTTCGTCTCTCGGAAAAATCCGTAATCGGTTAAAATATTAAAAACGTAGAATTTCCTTCACAAGGTTCGGAATCTTTTCCGTTGAACGTTCACAAGTTCAATCTTAACCTAATTAGGGTTTGTACAAATGTACGTACGTCCTCACATACATACTCTGGAAATACGGGGTATAACATTCTCCCCTCCTTAGAAACATTCGTCCCGAATGTTCCTTCTTAAGACAGATAACGATAAAGTTCCTCATAACGTAAACAGTTTGCAAATGCCACACATGGCCACAATACAACACTTAAGCATATATGTCAATGAAAATTTACAAGTAGGAAAGTGAGTTACCTGGAGGTGTGGGGAATAAGTGAGGATACCTCTGCCTCATGTCCTCCTCCGCTTCCCACGTCATCTCCTCTCTGTGCTCGTTCCGCCATAAGACCTTGACGGAAGCCACATCCTTCGTCCGCAGACGCCTAACCTGACGATCAAGTATCGCTATGGGAATCTCCTTATACGATAACCCCTCGGTCACTTGGACATCATCAATCGGGTGTACTCTAGATGGATCCCCGATACATCTCCTCAGCATAGAAACATGAAAAACCGGATGCACTGCCTCCAGATCGGATGGCAGATCCAACTCATAGGCAACCTTGCTTCCCAAACCTCATCACACCCTTCATGGGTGACACCTTCAGGAAAACCCAATCATCAACCTCAAACTCCAGATGCCGACGACGATGATCTGCATACGACTTCTGTCGACTCTGCGCTGTCAATAATCGCTCCTGGATAAGCTTTACCTTATCCACTGCCTGCTGTATCAAGTCCGGTCCCACTAATCGCGCACCTCGCATCAAACCCTATCGACGATCGCACTTCCTCCCATACAAAGCCTCATAAGGCGCCATCTGAATACTGGAGTGGTAGCTATTATTATACGCAAACTCAACTAGAGGCAAATGATCCTCCCAGCTACCCCTGAAGTCAATAACACAGGCTCGCAGCATATCCTCAAGAGTCTGGATAGTGCACTGCTGTCCGTGCATGCGAGGATGGAATGCGATTACTCGAGCTCACTGCGTCCTAAACCCTTCCGGAAAGACCTCCGAAGTTAGCCAGAACCGGGCTCTGCATGCGATATGATAGAAATAGGGACCCATGCGGTCTCACGACCTCTCGGATGTAAAGTCGCATAATCCTCACCGAAAAAAGTCGTCGGACGGAAGAAAGTGGGATGATTTGCACACCGTCGACGATAACCGGATAGAATTATGCTTCCTCGAGTGCGAGGTAATCTGTGATAAAGTCCATGTTGATCACATCCCACTTCGGTCGGGATCTCTATCGTGCGCAATAATCCACCGGCCTCGATGCTCTACCTTCACCGCGACAACACGGGCGAGCGAGCTCCTGCAGCGTCCTCTTCAAGCCATCCCACCAATACACGGTCGAGGTCGTGGTACATCTTAGTCGACCGGATGGATAGAGTAACGTCGCGTGTGCTTCCAGAACTCTGCGAAATCCCGCAATATCCGGAACACACACGCCTCAACCTTAGCACCCGTGCTACCTCAAAAGGACCGCTTCCTCACGAAGAGCGTATCGTGATCGCGCCAGCCGGATCCTCAAATCGTTGCCTCTTCACCTCGCCGGCGATGGAAGACTCGGCAACCTCTCGAACTCGAACCCCAGCTATGAGAACCAATCAATCGGACTCAAGGCTCGCTAATCGATGTAACTCGCGGACCATGCCCTCCTGCGGATGTACATCCGATAGACTCCCATCGACTACGACTAAGGCATACGCCACAACATTCGCCTTCCCGGGTGGTACGGGATATCGACATCATAATCCTCGAGTAACTCTAACCACCGTCTCGTGTAAGTTCGGCTCCTCTGGTGAAGATATCTGGAGGCTCTTGTGGTCTATATAAATATCCACATGAACCCATACAAATAGTGCCTCCAGATCTTCAAGGCGTGAATCACCGCGACTCCAAATCATGGGTGGGGTAGTTCTCTCATGCTTCTTAAGGCTGCCGGGATGCGACGCTATAACGCCTCTTTGCATCAACACACATCAAGCCGATGCCTCGCGATCACAATACACCACATAGCGTCTAGACCTGCGGAAGAGTAAGAAGGGCGGTCGTCGCCTCTCGCGATGGAAACCACGCTCACAAGCATCGGTCCGCGAAACTTAGCTCCTTACGAGTCGGCTTAGTCAAAGGTGCGAAATAGAAGCAAACTTCTCCACGAATCTCAGATAGTAACTGCAAGACCAGAAAATGCGCACCTGGCCGGAGTAGTAGGTCTAGGCCAACTCGATCGCCTCGATCTTGGCGTATCCACGAATACCATCACCCTACAATATGCCCAAGAAATGCCACCGGCCAACCAAACTCACATTTGGAAAACTTGGCGTATAAGCTGGTCTGGAGAACTCTCAGTCCTCAAATGCTCGCATGCTCGCTCTGGCGGGAATAAACCAAGATGTCATCAATGAATACTATCACAAGCGTATCCAAAAATGGCTTGAACACTCGATTCATCAAATCCATAAATCACGGAGCATTGGTCAAACCGAAAGACATAACCACGAACTCATAGTGCGTCACGGTCGAATGCGATCTAGGACATCCGCCTCTAACTACTTGACTGATGATAGCGATCGCAGATCAATCTTGGAGAAACATCTCGCACTGCAATCGGTCGAACAAATCATCAATCACAGGAAGGGTATCATTCTTAATAGTCACTTTGTTCACCTGTAATCAACACACATGCGCGGCGTCCTTCTTCTTCACGAACAATATCGGCGCTCGGGGAGAAACACTAGGTCGATGAAGCCCTTCCCAACAAATCTCTCGGTGGTCCTTGACTCTCAACTCGAAGGTGCCATTACGTATGGCGGAATGGAAATAGGTCAGTGTCCGCGACATCGATACAAAACTATCTCCCTCGGGAGGATACGAGGTCGTCTGAAACACGTCTGGGAACTCTCGACTAGGAATCGAATGAAAATCTGGTACCGACCTCGATATCAAACACCGAATGAGATGGTAGATATACCCCTTCGCACCATCTTCCGGCCTTGAGGTAAGAAATAAACCTACCCGCCGGCGACACGGTGTTCCTCCCACTCAATAGCAGGCTCGCTCAGAAGCTGGAACCGTGCATCTCGCCTGCGGTCCATTGGCGTAGCAAGAAGCTAGCCAATCCATACCCATAATCACATCGAATCGGTCATATCCAACTCTATCAAGTCGGGGTGGTCCGACGGCATTGCATAAAGTCGGGCAAGCCCTATATACCGTGAGCTACCACGAATCACCCTGGCGTAGCTACCTCGAAAGGGTCTATGGACTCGGGCTCTATCTCTATCCTACTAGTAAGGGAGATATATGGGACGAGTAGAACCGGATCTATCAAGGCATACACGTCACAACATGGCCCGATAAAGTACACGCGGCGACGTGGTGGCGCCTCGCCGGTCTGCCGGTGGACAAGGCATAAATGCGATTACGAGGATCGCTGGCGGACCGTGCCACGACCTGCGCGACCTGCTGGTCCATGAGTACCACGCCTCGGGCGAGTAATTGTAGGACGAAGCCGACAAAAGACCACGAAGTGACCCTACCAAGCTGCGCCTGCGGTGACAGACTCGCATAGTGACCTGGCGCAAGTGTAGAAAACTCCGAGGTAGTATCACAATCACGACCCGATCCGGGGCGTGATCGTGCCTTACGGCACCCAGTAGTCATACATCGAGTAATGCGGAATATAAAACAATACATGAAGCAGTTGTAAAAGAACCAATTTTATGTGAGAAAATGTCGCCTTCGGCATATATACATAAACATAGTTTTGCGATTACATCCCAACTGCATACCAGACTACAGACCTCTAGAAAGTAAACAACTATGGCGGGGCGGGCCGCCATACATAACTGTACAAAACTAACTAACAGGAGATCATACCCAAAGTAGAGCCTCGGAGAAGATGGAGCTCCCGACGCGTAGAGATCCTAAGGATGTGGATCTAGCACCTTGCCCTTACTGCGGCATGAGCGGCCCCAAGGAGGTTACAGACGGTACTAAGTATGTGAAAGCTGTAAAGTACTTAAATGAAAACATATCATTTTAAAATCGGTTTACATATATGTATGAAACAACGAGTAGCGCATAGTGCCATCATAAACAAGAGCAAAAATAGGTAAGCGTAGCAATGTCTTTTCTAGTGCGACTGATGGAAGCAGGGCCTATTGAACATAGTATCATTAAGCAAGACTAATCCTGGACTCCGTAGTCTGCATAGACCCTCACATAGGCGCGTAGGGTATAACCGCATCGGTGGCTACTCCTCGGCATCGTCTGGACTCGTAGTCCGCATGGCCACATAGACCGCAGGTATAACCCACACTAACACGAACTCTCGTAGCTCGCATAGGTCACAGACCCGCGTGAGTGTCCTCGCATCATAGTCACCTGTTGCACGAGGTATACCCAGCGTCGGAGGCTTAACCCCGGTATTTATGTCGAGGTGAGTGATATAATACTAACATAACATCTTATCGTTAAACACATAAGCCTGACAAGAATACCCTTTTATACAAGCGTCTGAGACACTAACACACATAACATCATATCATGTCTACTTATCAAACCATTTTATTATTCTTTCCATAAATCAATGTAAGTCTGTTATAAACACATAAGTAAACTGTTCCTTTTATCATTCTTAAGTTGTTATACCTAACTTCCCATAAAGCTAGTATAACTCTTAAGCTTTCTGTTTAAAAACCAATTAGTTCTCTTCTGTTAAAAATGATTCAGTATTCTTTTGAAATGCTTTCAGATCCTTATTATTCAGGCTTAAGTCGCGAGACATTGCCGTAAGTATTATTCAGGCTTAAGTCAAAGACATTGCCGTAGTTATTATTCAGTTAACACACGTACGTCTACCGTACTATATATATTTAAAATATCATGCTCGAGGTATAGGAAGAATCACATACCTTCTCGTGAAATCCACCGCCAAGTTGAATATGTCGCGAAGAATCACCTATAATAGTCGAACACGTCTATCAATGTTGAGAATACTGCATGTGATTCTAGCGAGAGGTTCTATATCCTACGGAAAGTTGGGCAGCACTTCCCTACAGGTGAGCTACTCGAGTCTCATTGTAAAACAGTCTATGTAAATCAGTTTGATTATTCTTCTTTTATACCCTTCTACTGTGATAACAGTTCAATTCTATTCTTTAATATCCTTCTAAGTATATTATACTAACTCATATACTTCTACAGTATGAATTCTTTATTTACAAAGGAAGGATAAGTTTATTTACCTCGGTAAGCCCAATAATATCCTAGATATAAGTCGATCCTGAGCGAGGTTTAGCTCCTGCTTTGAACACTCCGATAGCTTCAAGAACCCTTAGAAGTTCTTCACAACTTCTACTAAGTACTAAGGGATTAGGGCTAGGGTATTTTGGGCATTATAACAATACTAGAAGGCAACTTTTCTACCAAGGGAGGGGGGGTAGGTTTCGGCTAGGGCTTCTTTTAGAGGGGGGGGGGGGTATTCGGCCAACGGCCACTTAGGCTAGAGGAGAGGGTGGTGGGCGAAAACTCAACAAGAGAGGAGGAATTTCAAGACTTGGAGAAAGATTTGTGGATGAAGAACTCTTCATCTTAAGGGGGGTATTTATAGGTCAAGAAGTGGCCAACCAATGGCCAAGATTTAGCCAAGTGCTAGGCAAGTGTAAGGCCAAGATTAGGGCAAGTGTCCTAAACCAACTTGCACACAAAATATCCTACCAACTACTTGACAAAATAGCCAATCCATTTCGGCTCACTTCCGCCTCACGTCCACCAATGAGAGGGTGACAAGTGTCGCCCTCTCGTTGGTCCAAAGTGTTTCGTCTCTCGGAAAAATCCGCAAAAATTAGAAATGACATAGCCGGAATTTATCCTACGCGAGTCTTGTTAAACGTTTCGTCGGAAAACCATTCGTTTTGTGAGTTGTGCCAAAAAAAATCGTCTTGTGCCTAAACTTTAAGGCTAGACTTTCGTACGTATTCCCTCACGTACATACTCTGGGAATACGGGGTATAACAACAACTCCCAGAATGGAATCTACCACACCGAACACACTGAGAGGACCTCGATCGGTTAGCACCCCTGCTACCCTGGAAGTCCGAAGTCCTGGGGTCCTGACCTTCCCCCGAATACCCTGGCTATCCTGAAGACGGTGTAGGAGTGCTCTGAGCTGGCTGTGGTGCAAATCTAGACTGCTGCTAAGGCCGTCCACCCTGAGAGCTACCAAAGGATCCTGCCGTCCTGGCCTTCTTCTGCTGCTGATATCTGTCGACTCGTCGGCCTCTACGCCTCGTGATCCAAGTGCATGAGCTGCGTGCGGCAATGTCCATGCCGGATGAAGAGCCACACTGAGCAAGACTACGCCAAGTAGTCATCTAGTCCCGTAACGTGGCGGTGCACTCGGTCTCCATATACGCTACTAACACGGGGACATGCTCGAGCCAACGAATCGAACTCAGCGTTGTACTCGAATGCGCGCCTCTCGTCTCAAAGATCAAAAATCACGCCGGCGTGCTCCTCATCCGCGAGGCAAGAAGTGGGCGAAAAGCCTCCGAGAACTCGTCCCATCTGCTTTGGAGGCGCGTACTCTCCGGGATAGCTCCCACGAATCAAACCAGTCGACTGCGGTATCACGCAGCCGATGCGAACCGAAGATCACGGACTCGGTCTCCGAAGCCTTGATCACTCTCATGATCCGCTGTAACTGTCGGATGAACTCCTGCGGATCATCCTCAGGCCTCGACCCGTAGAACTCTGGCGGGATACAACTCAGAAAATCCCGTAGTCTCAAGCTGTCCGATCTAGGATGTACCACGGGTGCTCTGAACCGATGCGTCCATTTATCCTCACGTTCGACACGATCACGGCGAATCGGGCCATCTCTGTAACCCATCTCCTCTCGCTCCGGGTTGTGGACCGAGGCGCAGTACCGTGGTCTCATCGCCACCGCTGCGACTCTAAACCTGCTGGGCCGTGGCGGCGTCGTGGAACTTCGCCGTGCGAGGTATCGCCTCGGGTATAGGCGGGCACAGGCCTCGCGACCTCTGTGTCCTACTAGCGCTCCTCGGTGCCTTGCCTTACGGGCGGGTTGCCTTTACGTGAGGCATAAGCAAAGAAAGGAAATACGTTAGAGGTCCAACTTATAACACGGCTCTAAGGCACGATCTCGAGTGAGAAGAATGGAAACCAATCCTAAATATCCTATAGCCTTCGATTATTGGTGTGGTGCACAACACACCGATAATCAAGACTCTACTAGATACGGTCAGACACTTTCCGAGGATTAAGCGCTCGATACCACTTTTGTCACGACTGTTCGGTTCTGTGGATCGTGCCTTACCCGCACCCAAGTAGTCATACATCGAGTAATCGTGAAATATAAAAACCAGACATGAAACAAATGTAAAATGTAACACAGTTTATCTGAGGAAAAGGTGCCTTTCGGCATATATATATAAACCAAGTTTGGCAGTTACATCCCAACTTTACAACATGACTACGCACTTAAGGAAGTAAACAACTATGGCGGGACGGGGCCCGCCATACCTGAAGGGACAACAATATCTACAACACCGGGAGATCATACCCACCAGTCGAGCCTCCGGAGAAACGGAGCTCCTGACACCAGCGTAAAGATCATAAAACAGAGGATCCGCTACCTGCTTCCCTTTACCTGCGGCATGAACGCAGCCGAAGGAGGTCGATAACAGTACCAAGTATGTGAAACTGTAAAGTACTTTAAATGAAATCATACCATTTTAAAAGAAATTTTACAAATATGTACGAAACAACCAATGTAACCGCACATAGTGCCACAACATAACCAAAAGCAAAATAGATATAACATAACTGGTCTTTTCTAGGCCGCTAATGATCGAAGCAAGGCCAATCTCCCATAGTATCATTATGCGAGCCTAATCTCGGAACTCCGCGATCCGCATAGGTCACACATGACCCGCGTGAGGTATTCCTCAGACGGTAGCTAGCCCGCGGTATCCTCCTGGACTCCCGCAGTCCGCATAGTCACATAGACCGCATAGTCATACAGACCGCATAAGGCATTCCTCACATCGGTATAATACACCCGGAATGATCAATCCTGGAACTCCCGCAGCTCCGCATAGTCACACAGACCGCATAGGCCGTATAGACCCGCATCAAGGGTGGCAAGCCCTCGGTATAACAAGTCAAGGGGGTATGTGATATAATAACAGTACAACGGCTTAACGTTTAACAACGTAAGCACAACAAGAATAACCCCCTTACACAACATCATAAGACACTAACACGCGTAGCATCATAACATGTTTACATATCAAACCATCTTACTACACTTTTCAGAAATCAATACAAGATTTTCATAAACAAATAAGTAAAACCGTTCCTTTTATATTTCTTAAGTCGTTATACCTAACTTTCCATAAAGATAGTATAACTCTTAAGCTTTCTGTTTAAAAATCAAGTATTACTCTTCTTTAAAAAATGATTCATAATTCTTTTGAAATACTTCAAGGTTCTTATTATTTAGACTCAAGTCAAAAGACGTCAAGTAAAACCATGTTCAGTTAACACACGTACGTCTACCGTACTATATATATATTTTAAAATATCATGCTCAAGAGGATAGGAAGAATCACATACCTCCTCGGCGAAATCCACCTGCCAAGTCGAATATGTCGCGCGCAGAGTATCAACCTATAATAGGAAAATACGTCTATCAACGTCTAGACTACTCTGTAGAATAATCTAAGCAGAGGGTTCTCTATTCTACGGAAAATCGGGCAGCACTTCCCTACCCGTTAAACTACACAAGTCTACTGTAATTACAGTCCTATGTAAGTATAATTCAATCTTCTTTAATATTCTTCTGATGTGAATTCAGTTCAATTCTCTTCTTTAATATCCTTCTATATCATATACTCAAATCTAAACTACTCTTATATGTAATCTCCAATTACAATAGAAGGACAAGAGTATTTACCTCGATAAGCCCAAAATTATCCAAGTTTAAATGTCGATCCTGAGCAAGGTTTAGCTCCTAATTTGTACGCTCCGATAGCTCCAAGAAACCCTTAGAAGTTCTACACAACTTCTACTTAAATACTTCAACCAACAATGAAGATTTACCTAGGGTTTCGTTTAGTGACTAATGGATATAAGGTAGTATTTAGTATAGAGGTGACTTTGGAATACTACAAGGTATAAGGCTAGGGTATTTTGGGGATAGTAACAAAACTTGGAGAATATTTTCTACCAAGGGGTTTGGGCGAAACTGAGGAAGGGGTGTTTGGGCGAGAGCTAGGGAAAAAGGGGGGAGGGGACGAGAACACTACTACAAGGGAGAGGGAGTTTTTGAGACTTGGATGTGTTAAGTGAATGAAGAAGTCTTGCACAAGAGGGGGGTATTTATAGAACCACCAAGGGCCAAGATTAACACAAATGGAGGGTGGAGATTTGGATCCATGTGAAGAGTGAGGTCTTCCAACCAAGTGTCCACCACAATGTTGGGACATATGTCCACCACAACATTGGAACATATGTCCCCCACAATAATGAGCCATGTGGCCTCGACTAACACAAGCAAACCGTCCACACCACCTACCCCCACTAACCCAAAAATATCTTGCAAGACTTGACCATTTGACTTGTCCACTAGCCCAACCCTTTTCGTCCAACCCATGCCAACTAAGGGTGACACATGTCGCCCTCCTATTGGTCCATAATATTTCGTCTCTCGGAAAAATCCGTAATCGGTTAAAATATTAAAAACGTAGAATTTCTTTCACAAGGTTCGGAATCTTTTCCGTTGAACGTTCACAAGTTCAATCTTAACCTAATTAGGGTTTGTAAAAATGTACGTACGTCCTCACATACATACTCTGTAAATACGGGGTATAACAGTACGTACGAGAATACGACAGTAAAATTGGAAATGAAGAAAGGTGTGATTTTTCGACGGAAAAGTTTCCGAATTTTGTGAAGGAAAAAGGTTCGTTAATGGGAATTGGATTCCCAGAATTGGTATTCGGACTTTTTGGAATATTTGAGAATTATGGAATTTTATTTCCGGAATTGGTCACGTGGGGCCCACGGGGAAGATTTACGGTTTGTGGGGCCCACTTTATTTTCGGATTTTTGGCATTGCGGATATTTTCGGAAGATGAAATATTTTGGGACGAGTAGGGGGGCGACACGTGTCACCCCCATGTGGCCATGTGGCCGAATTGAAGATGGACACCTAGCCTTGGACGTTTTATTGGGGGACAAGTGGCAAGCCACTTGTCCCATTTTTGTGGTGGCCAAATGGTTGGCCAACTACCCACACACATGTACTCCATCCTCACCTTACACTTGCATTGATCATAGCCCTTGGTTTCTCTATAAATACCCACCCTTTTAGCTTGCAAGACTTCATCCTACACTTGAGTTTTTCAAGGCAATTCTCCCTCCCCTCTCCTTGTTGTTGTTCTGGTTTTCTTAGCCTTCCCCTTGGCCAACTACCCACACACATGTACCCCATCCTCACCACACACTTGCCTAGATCTTGGCCATTGATTTTCCTATAAATACCCCTTTGTGCAAGACTAATTCTTCATCCACACTTCAAGTTTTTCCAAGGCAAACACTCCCTCCCTCTAGTTGTTTTTCGTCCCCCTCGCTCCTTGTGTAGTTCTCGTCCAACACCCCCCTTTTGTGTAGAAAAATACTTCAAGTATTGTTGTATTATCCCAAATACCTTAGCCTAGTAATCCTAGTAGTATTCCAAAGTTATTTCAATTATTAAGAGCCCGGAAATACTACTTCATTCCTATAGTCGCAAAACGAAGCCCTAGAAAAATCTTCATAGCTTAGATGAAGTGTTAAGAGAAGTTGTTTAGAAACTTCTAAGGGTTGCTTGGAGCGGGTTGGAGCGTAAGGAAGTGGAGCTAAATGTTGCTCAGGATCGACTTATAAACTTGGATAATTTTGGGCTTATCGAGGTCATGATCTTTATCCCCCTATTGTAATTGGAAATTACATGTTGTAGTAGTTAATAATTGAGTATAAGATTTATTGGAAGAATCAGTATAAAGAATTGAACTGTATTTACATTGAATGTATTCTGAGACTTGTAGTATTATTGTGGAGTAGAATTGTACACGTCAGGTTAGGCGTGTAACCCCGAATTGTTGGCTTGGTAGCAGGCCTCGATAAAGGAAGAGATTTATGTGGTTGCGGGAGTCTTGCCAATTTTCCGTAGAATAAGGAATCTTGTATCTAGAATTATTCTACGAAGAGATCTAGAGGTTGATAGACGTTTTGTGGCCTTTATAGGTTGAAGTACTACTAGTAGCGTATTCTACTTGAATGGTGGAAAAGGCGAGCAAGGTTATATTACGGTGGAGCATTTTGCTAATTGTCGATAATCGTCGTGAGGTATGCGAACCTCTTCCTATCCTTTCTAGCATGATATTTGTGAAATATATTTAGTGCGGTAGACGCACGTGTGTTTAAAGGAAATTGATTTTCCTTTTGTGTCCTTGACTTGATTCCAAAGTTAAGTGACTTGTTATGAAATATTAAGGACTTGAATTATGTTAAAAAGTTGTAAAACCTCACTCATGAGTAATGGGTGTGTGGTCTTTTAAAGAATAAAGTTACCTTGATTTCGAAAATAAGAATGGTTTTATCATTGGATTTAAAATGATAACTTGACTTATAAACAACTTGATTTTGGGAAAGGAGAAGTAACTTGATTTAAAGGTATAGGTTACTTGTTTTTAAAAGAGTAAGACACTTGGTTTAAAAAGTATATTGCTACTTGACTTTTAAAGGAAAAAGTGCCTTTGTTTTAAAGGAAGGTATGGTTTTGTCTTAAGATTGGTTTAAAAAGAAGGTATGGAAATTGTTTTGGTTTTACTTTGATGTCTTTTGACTTGAGTTTTAAATAATAAGAATCTTGAAGTATTTCAAAAGAGTTATGAATCATTTTTGAAAGAAAAGAAATACTTGGTTTTAAAAGCTTAAGTGTTATACTAGCTTTATGGGAAGTTAGGTATAACGACTTAAGGAAGATAGAAGGAACGATTTACTTATTTGTTTATGAAAGTCTTGTATTGATTTCTGGAAAGTGTAGTAAGATGGTTTGATAAGTAAACATGTTACGATGCTACGTGTGTTAGTGTCTTGTGATGTTTGTGTGAGGGGGTTATTCTTGTTGTGCTTACGTTGTTAAACGATAAGCCCGTTGTACTGCTATTATATCACATACCCCCCTGACTTGTTATGATGCCTAGACTTGCCACCCTCGATGCGAGGAATACCTACGCGGTGCTGGTGACCTATGCGGAGTCGCGGAGTTCCAGATTGATCATTCGTGTGTTATCCCGTCGCGAGGAATTCCTTTACGCGGCCCGTGACTACGCGGTTCGTGTGACTACGCGACTTCGGGGTCTGACGATGCCGCGGGTTAGCTACCGTCACGAGAATACCTCATGCGGGTCTGCGTGACCTATGCGGTGCGGAGTTCCGTGATTAGGCACGCATAATGATACTATAGGCGATCGGCCTTGCCCGATCATTAGCGCCTAGAAAGACCCGCCACGTTATATCTATTTTGCTCTTATTTATGTTGCGCACTATGTGCGCTTAAATTGGTTATTAAATGCGTATTTGTAATTGGTTTTAAAATGTTATGATTTGATTTGATTTACGCTTTCACATACTTGGTACCGCCAGATCGACCTCCTGGGGCCGCGTCATGCCGCAGTAGAGGTACACCGCCGTCGATCCTCGCTCATAGATCACGGTTCAACGTTGGGGAAGCCCGCTTCTCGGAGGCTTATCTCGGTATAGTCCCCGCCGTTGTAGGTACTTACATTCAGGTATGGCGGGGCCTGTCCGTCGTTGTTGTTATAACATTCGTAGAGGTCCGTAGTAATCGCCGGGCGTAGTTTGTAAAAGGGATGTAATCGTCGTTCAAGTTTTATTTATATATTCAGAAAGGTAACCGTTTTGGTTAGCCTGTTTTCTTATTTCATTATTGTATATCTTGTTTCATGTGTATGTTTTTATTTCCGCTGATTTTCTCTGATGTTGTATCACTAGGGTGCCCGGGGTCGGGTCGTGACAAAAGTGGTATCAGAGCAGTTAATCCTCGGAAAGTGTCTACAGACCGTATCTAGTAGAGTATCGATTATCGGTGTGTTGTGCACCACACCTATAATCAGGAGGCTGCAGGATATTTAGGATTGGTTTCCATTCTTCTCACTCTGAGATCGTGCCTTAGAGCTGTGTTATAAGTTGGACTCCCTCTGACGTATTATTTTCACCCGTTATGCCTCTACGCAAGGCAACCAGAGCCCAGAAGGGCAAGGCAGTAGAGGGAGCTGCGAGTAGAGCACAGAGGGTTACCAGGGCACAGGCCCATTCATTATCTGAGACAACACTTCATTCGGGGAGTTCTGCGACGTCGCTAGCCCCCGGAGAGTTTAGAGCAGTAGGAGTAGCTACTGAGACCACGATACCTGAACCTCTAGTCCCACGGCCAGGAGCCGAGGATATGAGTTACAAGGAGATGACCCAGTTACTAGCTAGGCTTGTGGGTAGGAATGAGGATGACGAGAGTCGAGGTTCCAGAGTACGATGGTTCACCCTAGATCCGACAATTGAGATTTGGACTTCGAGTCACCACCCGAGTTCTATGGATTGAGAACTGAGGAAGATCCTCATGAGTTTATTCGACAGTTGCAGTGGATCATGGAAGTGATCAAAACCTTAGAGGCATTTCGTACACACTTCTTGCCCTCGCAGATGAGGAGAGCTCGGGCAGATAGATTTTTGAGGTTGAGGCAGAATGGGCGGACGGTTCGGGAATACAGTATCTAGTTTGACTCATTGGCTCATTATGTCCCCACTTTAGTGGCAGACATGGAGGATAGTGTGCACTGATATGTCACAGGACTTGACGATTATCTAGTGAAGGAGGGTACAAGAGTAACTCTTCAGTCAGGCATGGACGTTGCCCGCGTACAGTCTTACGCGCAGTAGACTGAGGAACGTAGAGATCGACGGATTAACCAAGATCAGCATAAGAGGGCCAGAACAGCAGGGTCCTTTGGTAACTTTCGAGGCGGATCTTCTCAGCAGCAGGCTGGTTATGCACCTCCGCCAGTACAGAGTGGTCCTCCACAGACTTCAGGACGCTCGAGGTATTTAGGAGTTGGTCAGAACTCGTGGTTTCGTTCACGATTTACATAGTTCCAAACATTGATTTTCCCTCAGTGTTCACTATGTGGTAGACGTCATCTCGGGAAATGTCGTATTTTTACTAATGCTTGTTTTACCAGCGGCCGTCAAGGCCATGTGAGGAGAGAATGTCCTAGTAAGAGGGATACAGGTGGGATGACTTAGCCTACCAGTCGATTCTGGTCAGTGGTTCAGAGAGGAAGGGTGTTAGCGAGAGGCCACCCCACTCGGTATGGCCGCTGTGGTAGGTGTTCTTATGGGAGTGTCGACTACTTAGATAGCTTGTTAGGCTTGCTGGCGAGGCCATTTTATAAAAATTGTCCGACCGGAGATGGCGCGGATGTTACGACTCACCTTCGGATCGATGGTCTGGTTCATCACCTTCTGTAGTTATGCGCCCAGCAGAGCAGGATTTGATTAGAGCGACAAAGGGAAAGTGAGGCAGTAGTTACAGAGATATCTTCAGCTCTTGAGAGACTTGTTTATATCGTTATGGTAGATGCATGTGGAGTGCTATGTTCGGTTAGCATGGTGTTAGGTGTGGATTAGAAAACATGGGTAGTTGAAAAGGGTAAGCCAGGGGACGAGAAAATTTTGAGCCATAGAATACAGATAACCATGGAGACCTTAGATGCAAGGCCATCTTGAGTAAAGGATTGTACGTTTGATCATTGTCAGGGTACATTGTATACGTGGAGTATTTTCAGGTGATAAGTCCATGTGTGGTGTGAAAGGGAAGTGGGTAGATGGGCTTATAAGACCACTAGGTTCTCATGACTTGTATAGGGAGATTGTTCCGGACCAGGGAATGAGAGTTTAGTACGAAGTGGGTCGGGTTGAGGCCATATCGCGAGTCAACCCGTATCCCGGAATGTGGTGGGTCGGGCTGGTGGTTCCGCTAGATGATATAGGTCACGAGGGTGTTAAGCCCAAGTTAGGTAACCATCGCACGAGTTCGTGACGCGCTCGTTCGAGCGTCAGCCGATGAGGTCAGCCCATCTTGTCTTTCAGTTAGGACTGTTTACTCGGCGGAGGGTTATGCGAGATGTTATCAGGAAGGTTGTAAGGCTGCACGGGGTTCCTACTTTTATTTTATGGCAGCGATGGAGCCCGCTTACGGCTATTTCTTTCGGGAGGTTTTACGCGGGGTTAGGAACTCAGTGAGTCTCGATGTGCATTCACCCTCGGGCCGACGGACGAACAGCGCATTTTATCCAGATATTTGAGGATAGGTTACGGGCCGGTGTTTTGATTTCAGGGGTAGCTGTGAGGATTATTTGCCTATTGTTGAGTGAGTATTATATAGCTACCATTTTAGTATTCGGATGGTGCCTTATGAAGCCTTGTATGGGCGGAAGTGTAGGTTGCCGGTCGATTGGTTCGATGTTGGCAAGGTTCAGATAGTTGGTCCCTACTTGATTCAGCAGGATGTGGGTAAGGTGAAGCTTATCCAGAAGAGGTTTTTAGCAGCTCAGAGTCAACAAGAGTCGTGCGGGTAATCGGCGTCGACACTTGGAGTTCAGGTTGACGGTGGGTCTTCTTGAAGGTACCACCCCGGAAGGGTGTGACGAGATTTGGAAAGCAGGGGAAACTTAGCCCGAGGTACTTTGGGCATTTTCAGATCGTTGTAGAATAGGCCAGGTTGCCTATAAGTTAGCACTGTCGTCCGACTTAGGAGACAGTACGTCCGGTCTCCCATGTTGCTATGTTTCGGAAGAGTATCGGAGATCCATCCAGAGTGTTCCCAGTTAATGATGACCAAGTTAGAGATAGTAACCCCGAGTTTTTGGAAAACTGAAGCAATGACAGAAATGTGGTACGTATAGTAGGAAGAGTTCGAGTGTACGAGGAAGGTACGACGAGTAAGAAAAGAGGCTAAGATGTGTTAAGAAGATGGAAGTGTCCTTTTTATAAGTGAAGAGGGGAAGAAAGTATCCTTTGGACCATGGGTGGAAGTTTTTGTGTTGTTATACACGTTAGAGGTGATTCCTCGTTGGCTTGGATTGAGTTTTGCGCGTATGTTATATTATGGCCATGTGTGGCATAATTGGGTTTGTAAGTATAGTAGTGAAGAATATACCGGCGCTTGTATGATGAGAGACTTAGAAGGAACATTCGGGACGAATGTTTCTAAGGGGGAAAAATGTTACACCCCGTAGTTCCAGGGTATGTATATGAGGATGAACGTACGAGAATACGACAGTAAAAATTGGAAAGGAAGAAAGGTGTGATTTTTCGACGGAAAAGTTTCCGAATTTTGTGAAGGAAAAAGGTTCGTTAATGGGAATTGGATTCCCAGATTTGGTATTCGGACTTTTTGGAATATTTGAGAATTATGGAATTTTATTTCCGGAATTGGTCACGTGGGGCCCACGGGGAAGATTTACGGTTTGTGGGGCCCACTTTATTTTCAGATTTTTGACATTGCGGATATTTTCGGAAGATGAAATATTTTGGGACGAGTAGGGGGCGACACGTGTCACCCCCATGTGGCCATGTGGCCGAATTGAAGATGGACACCTAGCCTTGGACGTTTTATTGGGGGCCACTTGTCCCATTTTTGTGGTAGCCAAATGGTTGGCCAACTACCCACACACATGTACCCCATCCTCACCACACACTTGCCTAGATCTTGGCCATTGATTTTCCTATAAATACCCCTTTGTGCAAGACTAATTCTTCATCCACACTTCAAGTTTTTCCAAGGCAAACACTCCCTCCCTCTAGTTGTTTTTCGTCCCCCTCCCTCCTTGTGTAGTTCTCGTCCAACACCCCCCTTTTGTGTAGAAAAATACTTCAAGTATTGTTGTATTATCCCAAATACCTTAGCCTAGTAATCCTAGTAGTATTCCAAAGTTATTTCAATTATTAAGAGCCCGGAAATACTACTTCATTCCTATAGTCGCAAAACGAAGCCCTAGAAAAATCTTCATAGCTTAGATGAAGTGTTAAGAGAAGTTGTTTAGAAACTTCTAAGGGTTGCTTGGAGCGGGTTGGAGCGTAAGGAAGTGGAGCTAAATGTTGCTCAGGATCGACTTATAAACTTGGATAATTTTGGGCTTATCGAGGTCATGATCTTTATCCCCCTATTGTAATTGGAAATTACATGTTGTAGTAGTTAATAATTGAGTATAAGATTTATTGGAAGAATCAGTATAAAGAATTGAACTGTATTTACCTTGACCGTATTCTGATAGACTTGTAGTATTATTGTGGAGTAGAATTGTACACGTCAGGTTAGACGCGTGTAACCCCTGGAATTGTTGGCTTGCAGGGCCTCGATAAAGGAGGAGATTTATGTGGTTGCGGGGTGTCCGCGAATTTTCCGTAGAATAAGGAATCTTGTATCTAGAATTATTCTACGAAGAGATCTAGAGGTTGATAGACGTTTTGTGGCCTTTATAGGTTGAAGTACTACGAGTAGCGTATTCTACTTGAAGGGTGGAAAAGGCGAGCAAGGTTATAGTACGGTGGAGCGTTTTGCTAATTATCGATAATCGTCGTGAGGTATGTGAACCTCTTCCTATCCTTTCTAGCATGATATTTGTGAAATATATTTAGTGCGGTAGACGCACGTGTGTTTAAAGGAAATTGATTTTCCTATTGTGTCCTTGACTTGATTCCAAAGTTAAGTGACTTGTTATGAAATATTAAGGACTTGAATTATGTTAAAAAGTTGTAAAACCTCACTCATGAGTAATGGGTCTGTGGTCTTTTAAAGAATAAAGTTACCTTGATTTCGAAAATAAGAATGGTTTTATCATTGGATTTAAAATGATAACTTGACTTATAAACAACTTGATTTTGGGAAAGGAGAAGTAACTTGATTTAAAGGTATAGGTTACTTGTTTTTAAAAGAGTAAGACACTTGGTTTAAAAAGTATATTGCTACTTGACTTTTAAAGGAAAAAGTGTCTTTGTTTTAAAGGAAGGTATGGTTTTGTCTTAAGATTGGTTTAAAAAGAAGGTATGGAAATTGTTTTGGTTTTACTTTGATGTCTTTTGACTTGAGTTTTAAATAATAAGAATCTTGAAGTATTTCAAAAGAGTTATGAATCATTTTTGAAAGAAAAGAAATACTTGGTTTTAAAAGCTTAAGTGTTATACTAGCTTTATGGGAAGTTAGGTATAACGACTTAAGGAAGATAGAAGGAACGATTTACTTATTTGTTTATGAAAGTCTTGTATTGATTTACGGAAAGTGTAGTAAGATGGTTTGATAAGTAAACATGTTACGACGCCACGTGTGTTAGTGTCTTGTGATGTTTGTGTGAGGGGGTTATTCTTGTTGTGCTTACGTTGTTAAACGATAAGCCCGTTGTACTGCTATTATATCACATACCCCCCTGACTTGTTATGATGCCGAGGACTTGCCACCATCGATGCGAGGAATACCTCACGCGGTGCGTGTGACCTATGCGCGAGTGCGGGAGTTCCGAGATTGATCATTCGGTTGTTATCCCGATGCAAGGAATGCCTCACGCGATGCAGGTGACTATGCGGTCTGTGTGACTATGCGGACTTCGGGGGTCCAGGACGATGTCGCGGGTTAGCTACCCCCGATGCGAGGAATACCTCATGTAGGGTAGAATAGGTGCTATTAAATTTCCGCAGCTTTACTTGTGTTGTTAAGGTAGAAGAGTGCCTGTGTAGGGCACTACCACGCCCGGGTTGGGTGTGACAATATATGATAATCAAATTACAACACATTGTGCCTTACTAACAATGAGAGTAAACAAAGAGTATCCTTACAATATAAAATAGGAAGCTCATGATCAAAACAGACCATCCGCCCGCAGATCATTTAGCCATCCTACTCCCGGGACTATTTCACCCGTGATAGGCGTGGACCCGCGTGAGGTATCCTCGCACGGGACTATTTCACCCGCATAAGCCCTTACGGACTCGCATGAGGTATTCCTCGCATAGGTCGGACTCGCCGCACGGGACTATTTCACCGCATAAGTCCTTACGGACCGCATGAGGTATTCTCGCATCGTGGGTAGCAATTCCACTAATATCCAAATGCCACAAACCCGGAATGACCCCGAAACGACTGATATACCAATAGCACACAACCGGCTATTTCCAGCACACATAGGCAATTGTCAACCAAACAAGCCAAAGTACTTATCAAGGCACACATAGAAAAATTCTCAATTAATCAAGCCAAAGTACTAATCAAGGCATCACATAGAATTATTCTCAATTAAACAGGTCAAAGTACTTATCAGGGCACAAATAGAATAATTCTCATTTAACAAGCCAAAGTACTTATCAGGGCACAAATAGAATAATTCTCATTTAACAAGCCAAAGTACTTATCAGGGCACAAATAGAATAATTTTCATTTAACAAGCCAAAGTACTTATCAGCACAAATAGAATAATTCTCATTTAGCAAGCCAAAGTACTTATCAGCACAAATAGAATAATTCTCATTTAACAAGCCAAAGTACTTATCAGTAGCACAAATAGAATAATTCTCATTTAACAAGCCAAAGTACTTATCAGGCACAAATAGAATAATTCTCATTTAACAAGCCAAAGTACTTATCGGCACAAATAGAATACTTCTCATTTAACAAGCCAACGTACTTATCAGGCCACAAATACAATAATTCTCATTTAGCAAGCCAAAATACTTATCAGGGCACAAATAGAATAATTCTCATTTAGCAAGCCAAAGTACTTATCAGGGCACAAATAGAATAATTCTCATTTAGCAAGCCAAAGTACTTATCAGGTCACTATTAGACAAATTCTCAATTTATCAAGCCAAAGTACTAATCAAGGCATCACATAGAATTATTCTCAATTAAACAGGTCAAAGGACTACGTACGTACATTCTTTTCAAAAGACTCATTTTTGTGTAAAATCCCAAGATACTAACACCCGTAGTATCAAGGCATGTCTATTTTTCAAAGTAAGTTACTACACGTTTAGAAAACTCATTTCAAGGCTTGAAATCAAGTAACTTCAAATTTTCACAATCTAGGCAACTTATGCCCTTTAATCAAAATAGACAACTTTCTAAACCTTCCATAAAGTCGTTATAACCTACTTCCCATAAAGCCGTTATAACCCTTTATGGTTTTAGACATATCCATTCCTTTTATAACCAAGAGACTTATACTATTAAAACCAAGTATCCATACTTACAAATCAAGTTCTTAACTTTCGAAACACTTCAAGTCTCTTAATATATAGAAAACAAGTTTCTTCTACTTTTAAACCTCAAGTAAGTCACTTCTTTAAAACAAGTTACTTCTCTTAAATCATGTCATTTCTCCTCTTTTAAAACAATTAAGTAAATCACTCCTTTGACTCCCCTAAAGTCATTATAATGACCTTTAGGATTTTGGGACTAAGGCACTAGCCCAAAAGATTTGGAAACCACTTCCTTTTCAAGACTATATGTACTTTAAGTAAAATACTTTCACTTTTAAGAATCCAAACTTCACTAAGAAAATGGATTTTACAACTTACAATTTAAACATCAAAGTACAATCAAGGAAGTACATAGAACAAATTCTATTCTAGGCAATCCAAATACAACCAAGGAATGGATCATTTAAGGAGTAGAACATACTTTCTTAATCTTAAGGAATCATGCTATAAGAGGAGATAGTTCACATACCTTTTCGGCTAATATCCGCAAGCTAAGCCGAATACGCCGTACGTAGAAGTGTCAACCTATAATGGTCACAACAAGACTATCAACTTCTAGCCTCTAACGTAGAATAATACTAAGTATACGCCTCAATTCTACGGAAAATCGGGCAAAGACTTCCTTTGTTTCTACTCACTTTGCCACATTTTTCAAGGCCGAATACAATAACCAACAAGCCACATTTAAGGCTCCAAACAACATCCAAACAAAGGGGATTACACGCCTTACAATACGTGTAAAATTCCGCCCCACAATTCATACGAAATAGTATAATACTTCACTAGCCATTCTCGGCCAACATATAACCAATAACACTACGTCTTTTCCAATCCTTTTCCAATTTCAAGATTCTTAGGTCAACATGTTATTTAGTCATAAACAACTTCAACAACTACAATTTCCTTCTTTATTCAACATGCGACTTAAACTAATAATCAACTTGAATTCCAAACTTAAAGCTAAACATGCTAGTTTTCGGATTAGGGTTCCAATAGCCCATAAACATATCAAACTTCATACTATATAACACATGCTTTCTAAAATCCATAGCTACAACAATAAGTAAGTCTTAACTACTAAAACGACAAAATTTATACCTTTCCAAGCCCTTAAAATTTCCAAGATCCAAAGTCGCGCCTTAGAAATTCTTAGCTCCTTTCCTTAAGTTCCAATCCGCTCCAAGCATTCCTTAGAGACCTATGAAGAACCCATCTTCAAGTTCCAACTTCAAAGTTGAAGAACTCCCTTAGTTTCCGCCTTGCGACTAACGTAAAAATGCGTTTTTTCCGAAATATTTCTATTGAGATAACCTTACAATACCCTTGGGGACATTGGGTTTAAGTATTGTGGACAAAGGAACAAAATTACAATTTTTTTTGTGTGGGAGAAACCCTAACCCGAGAGCTCATCTCCTCTCTCTAAGGGTTCTAATTTTTTCTAAGTGTAGAAAATGCCAAGTCTTGCACTAGCTATGTATATAAAACACATTGGAGGGTCAAGACTTAAACAAATGTGAGGTTAGGATGTGTTTCACTTGGATCAAGCCTAGGTGGACAAGTTGACTTGTCAACAATATCAAGCTTTGGAAGACTTATCATCTACATAGGTCAAATGACCATAACACCCTTGCAATATTTCGTCCAACATCATGGAGGGGTGCCACGTGTCGCCCTCTCATTCGTCCACAAAATTCCGTACCCCTCGTGGGCCCCACAAAAATGTAAAATTCCTCGGGTGGGCCCCACGTGACCAAATCCGTAAAAATAAATTTCCATAATTTTAATAAGTTCCATAATCTTCAAATAATGCCTTTTGAGAATCCAATTCTCAACAACGAACATTTTTCCTTTCCGACGTTCGGAAGATTTTCCGTCGGAAAAACAATTCTTCCTTTCGTACTAATTTTCAAGTCTTGTTTCCTTTCGTACATTCTCTTATACATGTTCTGGACTTACGGGGTGTAACATTCTTCGCCCCTTAGAAACATTCGTCCTTGAATGTTCTTAGTCGGTTGTCAAGCTTTACCAGCTCCGGCATAAACTCTATACCATGCCTATCAATCAAAACTGCACAAGACCAACGATGCCACACATGGCCACCACAACATACGTAAAAATAACAAGGACCTTCCGTCCGTGGCCCCTTCTCCCAAAACTCGAAGGTTACAGTCTTCAAAAACACGGGATCCTTAGAGGTTCCTTTCTTTCCTTACTTGTCATACTTTCGCATTTTCAAACTCATCTAGTACACGCACAAAATCTCAAATTTTGTTTCGCTTCTCCAATCCTGGAGTTACTAACCAAACTTGGCCATTATGCTACTTGAATTTTTCTCGCTAAGGCTTATCTCGTCCTACGACCTAGTTAGGTGGAACGCATCCACCAACTCGTACAACGATTTAACTAAACTTGGGCCTGGCATTCTCGGGACCCTACCACATAACGGGACCATTTCTAACTGATATCACCTGATTCTATACAATCGGTTGACCCGAAATGAGTCTACAACCCGACTCATCGCCACACTTAACTTCTCATTCTTAGTCTGAAATAAATTTATCTCTTATCTCAAGGTACTTCTTACCCTATCCTCTCATTCACTAGAGGTTTGTCACATAAGCCAAAGTATTCCTACTGCACATTCTTCCCTATCGGTCTTACACTTATTATGGGGTAACTACAACCTGTGAACTCTACACAACTATAGTCTCAGTTCACTTATCATTCTTGTCAATCATTCTTAACTTCTCACTTTACTAATAAAGGTATCCCTACCTCTGGGGTACTATCACTTACAACTGCTAGCAACAAAGGGAAAACATATACGCTAGGGCGAAATCTGAATCTATCAATGCACGCATGATTCGAAAGAATCGAGATATACCTGTAACCCCGTGAGATGTTGCCTCCTGATCCTGTCCAGTAGTCACGTCATCTCTGCGGTTCGAAGGACCGCTAGAACTATAAACTCCACCCTGACCTCCACCACGGTTGGCTAACATCTGTACACCCTGCCCTGGGGAACGCACAGCTGTGGAGGAAAGAGGATCAACCATCGGCCTCATAGGCTGAGCTACCCCACCGGTGCTCTTTCTAAAAGGACATACCCTCAGAATATGGCTCGGACGGCCACAATAAAAACAAACACCTGTGCCATAACGACATTTCCCCGAATGACGCTTACCACATCTGGAACACTGAGGAATAAGTGGCCTCGACTGAGAAAATCCTCTGCTCCTATGAGAACCTCGATCCCTGGAGCTTGGACCGGCTCCTAAATACCTTGTGGGGTCCAATCTCCCACCTATGAGTTGCGGGGGTATGTACTGGGTAGGCTGGGATGAATATCTCACTCGCTGCTGAGGCTGCTCGTCCAAAAACTCACCGGGATAACCAACCGGTCTAGCCCTCTTACGCTGATCTCCGCGTTGGCCCTCTACCCCGCATCCGTCATGCATCGCCGAATAACCTCACGATGAAATCAGAGTAATCGCTATCTTGGTCAATAATCGTTACACCGGAATTTCAGGATATGTTTATAAGAACGCACGTAAGAACTCAACAATGTTAAGATTTGACGAGTAAAAGTTTGTCGAATTTTTGGAATTGGTCGAAACGAAATATTGCGATTTAACGGGAGGCGACACGTGTCACCCCCCCTTTTGGTCATGGACGAAATTGTCATGGTTAGAATGGTCATTTGACCATAAATTAAATGACCAAGTCTTGCTAGTCTTGAAGCTTGACAAAGTTGACTAAGTCAAAGGCCACCTAGACTTGATCCATGTGAAACTTATCCAAGCCACACAATTGTGCTAATCTTTACCCTCCATCATGTTATATATTGTATGCTAGTGCAAGACAAGGCTAACACTTAGAAATTTTCAAGAAAATTTGAGGAGGCTTGAGGGAGCTCTCGCCAAGTGGCTAGGGTCAAGGAAAATTTTTCAATTGTTTTTCAATAATTCCCCCACTTTAAACCAAGGTACCTAAGGGTATAGTAAGTGTTTCTCAATAAAAAGATCCCGGAAATGTGGTGTTTTCGTATTAGTCGCAAGGCGAAAACCTAAAGGGTTATTCAACTTTGAAGTTGAAACTTGAAGATGAGTCTTTTATGTTTCTGAGGTTGCTTGTAGTGGATTGGAACGCCGAAAGGAGGAGCTAAAGTTGTTAAGGAGCGACTTGTGATCTTGGATCATAATTGGGCTAATTGAGGTATAATCTTCGCTTTACTTTTGTAATTGAAGATTTCATGTTATGATAAGTTATAAGTGATCATGTGATTTGTGTTATGAAGTTTGATAAGTGACATGGATTGTAAGCCTAGAACCGAAAAGACATGATTAGCCTTTTGAAATTGAAATACAATTTTGGTCGCTTATTAGAATCGCCGATGTTTACCTACTGAGGATTGTAGTAGTTGTAATCGATTGCGCTTGATATCATGTTATACTAAACCACTTGGATTAAAAAGGAATTGGAAACGATTTGTATTGTTGCTTAATCCGAATTGACATTATAGTTTAGCCTAGTTTGTTATCGTGTGGTGAGCCAATCGGGTGTATGGTTATTCATTTGTATTGAACTACCTTATAAATTGTGGTGAGCCAATTGGGGCTGTTTGGTTATTGTATTCGGCCTTGAAAAAGGTGGCAAAGTTAGTAAAAACAAAGGAAGTGCTGTCCGATTTTCCGTAGAATTTAGTGACTTGCACTTGGAATATTCTACGTTTGAAACTAGAAGTTAATAGACGTACTATGGTCATTATAGGTTGGCATACTACGTACGGCGATTGGACTTAGCAAGTGGATTAAACCGAAGAGGTATGTGGAACTTTCTTATCTCTTGAGCATGATTAAGTTGTAAATGTATAGTACGGTAGACGTACAAGATTTTTGACAATCTAGTCTATTTGATATCCTTGGCTTATTTTAAGAATGCCCAAGTTGTTGAGTTAGGGAATTAACTCACTTGTTTAATTATTAAGGATATCTTGGTTTTCAAAAATTAAGAGACTTTAAGTATGTTGAAAGTATTTTGGTACTTGTTTATGTTGGAAAGTTTAAGTCTATTGGTTAAAAAGAAGTATGTAAGTTGTTAATGTATAAAGCTAGTATAACGCTTTATGGGAAGTTGGTTATAATAGCTTTATGGAAAGTTAATAAGAGAATGGTTTACTCTAAGTCATTTAAGCATGTTAAGGGACTCAAGAGTTTTAAAGAATGTGACACTTGTTTCGCTTTAAACGTATAAGTCCCTTGGATAGGAAATTGTACTTGACTTAGGTATAAAGTGAATATAACGACTTTATGGGAGTTGGTTATATTGGCTTTATGGAAAGATAAATGGCTTGATTTATTTGAAAGGCAATTTGATTTAAAGGCATCAATTGCCTAAGGCTTTTACGAGAGAAGAAGTCACTTGATTTAGAAGCCTAATTTTATCTCTAAAAGTATTGTGACTTGTCTTGAAAAAGAAATTGTAACTTGATACTACGGTTATTAGTATCTTGGAAGTTTTATAATGAAATGAGTCATTTTGAAAGAATAGAAGACGTAGTACTTTGGGTTAAATTCTGGATTTTTATAAAGAACATGTTAGTGCCTTAAGTAAACTAAAATGAGAGTGTATATGAAATGTAATAAGAAGTTAGGGATTTCTTAACTTGCTTATATATTGTATGATGTTTGGTAGTGCTTATGTTATGTGTGATAGCCGGATTTGTGCTAGTAGTTCAAGAATAATTGCGGGTCATTCCCTGGTTTGTGGCATTGCATATTTAGTGGATTTTCTACCCACGATGCGAGGAATACCTCACGCGAGTCCGTAGGGCTTACGCGGTGAAATAGTCCCACGCGCGGGTCCAACCTACGCGAGGAATACCTCACGCGAGTCCGTAAGGGCTTATGCGGGTGAAATAGTCCCAAGCGAGGAATACCTCACGCGGGTCCACGCGATCTACGCGGGTGACATAGTCCCAGGAATAGGATCGCTTAATGACATCGCGACAGGTGGTCCTGTTTTGATCGTGAGCTTCCTACTTTATATTGTAAGTATACACATATTTACTCTCATTGTTAGTAAGACACGGTGTACTGTTAATTGAGTATCATACATGTCTCCAGTTTTATTATTAGACTTATGATTTCATTACAAGATTTTCGGCCACATATTTGGTACATGTTGTATCGACCTCTTCGGGTGCGCTCACGCCGCAGTAGAGTACAAAGTGTCGATCCTCGCCTTAGGATCACTGCTCACCGCTGAGAAGCTCCTCATTTCGGAGGCTTATCCCCGGTATTGTCGGTTGTTGTACATTCGTGGTATGGCGGGCCCCGCCGTGGATTGTTATTCTTAGGTCCGTAGTCACAGTGGATTGGGTTGTAAAGAAAAAATGTCTCGCTTTATTGGTATAAGTTACGGAAGGTGGCCTTATCGGCTAGCTCGTTGTTATTTTATGTTTAAGTATTTTATCGATTGTGTATGTTCACCGCTATTCTCTCGATGTATGTCAAAAGGGTGCCTGTGTAGGGCACCAGCGCGGCCCGGTCGGGTCGTGACAAAAGTGGTATCGAGCGCTTAGTCCTCTGAAAGTGTCTACGCACCGCGGTCTAGTAGTCTTGATTATCGGTGTGTTGTGCACCACATCTATAATCGAGGTCGCAGGACATTTAGGATTGGTTTCCATTCTTCTCACTCTAAGA
Organism: Przewalskia tangutica; assembly: GCA_029844215.1. Taxonomy (NCBI): domain Eukaryota; kingdom Viridiplantae; phylum Streptophyta; class Magnoliopsida; order Solanales; family Solanaceae; genus Przewalskia; species Przewalskia tangutica. The sequence goes on along the minus strand of CM056720.1, from coordinate 78,156,845 downwards.
TCGCGCGATAGATCCGTATGGTTAGGGTCGTCTTTCCTAACAAGTTATGATTGTTTGCGCCACGAAAGGCAAAGCAGTGACCTAGGAATGATTATGGATTGCGTGATCCGTGTTGGTAATGTTTGTAGTATAGTTGGTATTGTGACATACAACCATACGGATTTATGTCAGGGGTCATACGTGTTGCCTAGGATGATTTTAGATTACCAGGATTGGGTAGGACTAAATAAATACCGGGAAGGTATGAGCAGTTAAGGAACTCTCATCAAGGTTTTACGTGCTAATTTGAGATAATTAGGTGATGATGAGATGTGTGAGAATGTAACGGACCCTTAAGAAGTTAATTAAGAGACTAAGTGGAAGACTATGTTAGCAACTTAAGCTACGTGGTATGCTTAAGGGAATTGTACGGGCGAGATCCGGACGAAGAAAGTATAGTTGTTGTGGTCAAGACAACACGACTATGATTTTACGAGAAGTTTTTGTACCCTTACGTGGCTGATAAGTTAGGCTTGGAGCATGGAAATCGCGAGCCCGAGAATGTGATAACCGCCGAGACCTTAGGTATATAAGGCCTTCTGCAGTAAAGTTAAGTCGACCGAGGTAAGAGTTAAGCGACGCCGAATCGGGTCAGATCTATTAAGGGTCGCCCATAGCTTGAAATGAAATGGGATTAGTTGGTAGTAGTCCCGCCACGCGACAGGTCACGGCGTGTGCGCCCAAGTCTAGTTAATCGCTTTATGGGTTCGTGGACGCATTCCACCGAACCAGGTCATGCGAGCCGAATGGGCCTCAGATTGTTTAATTTAGTAACTCCAAAGATTGGAGACCCGAATCAAGATGAAGGCTATGTACGACGCTAAAATAAGTTTGGGAGCACGGGAAAAGTACCACGTGAAAAGAGAGCAACCAAGTGTAAAGAAATAAAGCCCGAATCCACGAGAACCTTTCGGTGATCACACCCGCGAGTGATGGGTGGTAGCAGAGCGAGTATATAATAATTACCAGAACGATACGTCGTTGGACCTTAGCGGACTCCAGCAGAGTCATTATGACAGACGTTGAGGTCATTATGAGTACGGACTAGTTGGCCTCGTGATGCCAACGCGACTACATAGAGATTGATTTGGCACGCTTTTCCGATAAGTTTGCTATCGAGTGGAAAGGAAGAGAAGTGGTGGTAACCAAAGTGAATTATTCTTCCTTCTTTGACATAATTGTTTTAATAAGTCCGTGATTTGTTCATTTGAGGTGGATTGAGGCAGAAAGTAGTAATAATTGAATTTGAAGGAATTTATGTTAAATGCCCTTGGAGGTACTTGGAGTTGGTTTGGTGTGGCGGTCAGGGCCACGACCTTCCAGATAATTTCAGGAAAATGTGCAAGGCATGAATAAATAAGTACGGGTGCTGCCGGCGGAAAGCTGAGGGCATCTTTGGTAGGTTTTGAAAATCTACACTACTTTAAGGCGGGGCGTGATGATTAGATAATTACTGGACCGCGAGAGGACCCTGTGATTAGGGTTGTGACTCCAAGGAAAGTTTAAAAAAGGGAGATAAGTTTTCTCCCCCACACAAAAGGACAGTTTTACGAATTATGGGGTTGCGTGTACCCATGTTGTTAGACGAAGGATATAAGACAGGTAAGGTCTTCGGTATCGTCATGCCATAGGTTACAGTTGTAGATAACCGTGGGAAAAGTGTTGTGTTGGGGTAATTAACGACGCATTTAATTTGTCGGAAGTATCGTAAAGATATTAATGTAAGTTGCACGGTCATGATTACCCTGCACGAGTGTAAAGACCATTAGTTGATAAGGGGCGTAAGAACATTTCAAGAAAATGTGGTAACACCTAGTTATAGGCTCTACAACCGGGAAATGAAAACCGGGTTACTACTGACGAGTTCAAGGAAACCTCTCCCCCCCCAAAAATGTGATTGACAGTAAGTCTTAGCCGTGAGGCAAGCAAAGGAATCAAATCTAAGTTTAGTGACCAAGTTTGGTTGCAACAGAGAAAGGGAAACATGAACCATAAGTGAGATTAAGGATACCCGAATATTTCGCAGGAATGAGAAAGACTTTCAGTTATCGAAAGATAAGTTGACCACGACTACAGCTTCTAACCTCCGCGAGACTAGAGGGTTAGGTTATTTATGATAACACGTTGGGTGTCAATAGGCTGGTTGTGCCGACGCAACCCGATAAGGATAGAGCCTATGTTTTCCAGAGTTAGGAAGCGGAGAAGAAATTGCGCCACTCACGATTTAGAGTGGCGGCTTAAATCATGCCCGAAGATTTGGGGGCACGACGATATACGCACTTCACGTGGATAATTGTGCACCACAAAAGCCTCTGGTATGTCTGCAGACTGAGGCAGTAGAATTTGCGACACCGATGGTGGTTAGAGTTACTCAAGGATTGTGATATTGGTATCCTATACCATCCGGGGAAAGCCAAGACAAGCATGTATACTCTTGGTGGACTTAAGGGTAGTCCGCCGACGGGCAGCGACAGATAGGCGATATGGTCCGTGAGATCCTTCGCCAATCGAGCCTGTGGGGTTCGATTATTTGTTTCAAGGTTAATGAAGTCTAGATCCGAGAGGTTGCCGAGTCTTCCGTTGTTGGGAGGTAAGGAGGCGGCATGATGAGGATTCGCCATGATACTGATCGAGTTACGACTCGAGGAGAAAAGATCTCGTTTGAGTAGCACCGGACGGGTGCTATGAGATGAGGATAGATTGCGTGTACCGGCCGCAGACTAGTCGCAGGTTCTAGGGAGGCACGCAGCTTATTGCTCGATTGTTGGGGCCGACTAAGTCGCGGTCGTGGCCTCGATGTATGTATGGGTAAGATGACCTAAGAGAGACATAGCGAGTTTATCGCTTAGTGTCCGAGTTAGTAGCAGCAGATCATGGTTGTGTACCGTAAGCCCAGCTGGCTATTGCAGCGATTGAAATCCCAACCTAGATATGAGAGGTAATTATTATGGATCTTGTTACAGGTGGCATCAGACGGAGGAAGTGCGACTCGGGGTCATGGTAATTAGGTCGAAACCACCGTGTTCTTTCAGATCGGGACCACTTACTCTACCGAGGTTTATACTAGCTTGTATAGCAGAGATTGTGAGACCGCACGAGGTTCCTACGCTTATGATTACGTATAGACGAGCTGGCCATGGATAACTTCGGAGGTTTTTCGGAAAGGATTAGTGACACAGTGAGTCTCGTTGCATTACACCTCAGATCGACGGTCAGCAGAGCGCACTATCCGTGCACTTGAGGATAGGTTGCGGGCCGTGTTTTTGATTTCGTGAATAGCCGGAAGGTTAATTGCCTCTTGTCTTGTTACGTAACGATAATGCATACCCTTTCGCTTTGTGGCCCGCACGAGGCCTCAGGTGTAAGAAAGTGGAGATCGCCGGTCGGATGGTTCGACATAGGCGAGGTTCAGTTATTTGGTCCAGACTTGACTCAGCGGGTTATGGATAAGGCGAGGCTTATCCGAGGAAGATTGTAGTAAGCTTAGAGTCCGCAGAATCTTTATGCAGATAACCGATGTTGACACGTGGGGTTCAGTTGATATTTTGGTATGAGTATTGTTATGCGGCCAAGTGTGGCATTATTGGTACGTAGGGGTTGTAAGGAGACTATGTCGCTATCTTAAGTTTGACTCTCGAGAGAACATTCGGGGACGAATGTTTCTAAGGGGGGAAGAATGTTACACCCCGAAATTTTAGGATATGTTTATAAGAACGTACGTAAGAACTCAACAATGTTAAGATTTGAGACGAGTAAAAGTTTGTCGGAATTTTTGGAATTGGTCGGAAACGAAATATTGCGACGAACGGGAGGGCGACACGTGTCACCCCCCTTTTGGTCATGGACGAAATTGTCATGGTTAGAATGGTCATTTGACCATAAATTAAATGACCAAGTCTTGCTAGTCTTGAAGCTTGACAAAGTTGACTAAGTCAAAGGCCACCTAGACTTGATCCATGTGAAACTTATCCAAGCCACACAATTGTTCTAATCTTAACCCTCCATCATGTTATATATTGTATGCTAGTGCAAGACAAGGCTAAACACTTAGAAATTTTCAAGAAAATTTGAGGGAGGCTTGAGGGAGCTCTCGGCCAAGGGCTAGGGTTTGAAGGAAATTTTTCAATTGTTGTCCAATAATTCCCCACTTTAAACCAAGGTACCTAAGGGTATAGTAAGTGTTTCTCAATAAAAGATCCCAAATGTGGTGTTTTCGTATTAGTCGCAAGGCGAAAAACCTAAAGGGTTATTCAACTTTGAAGTTGAAACTTGAAGATGAGTCTTTATGTTTAAGGGTTGCTTGGAGTGGATTGGAACGTCGAAAGGAGGAGCTAAAGTTGTTAAGGAGCGACTTGTGATCTTGGATCATAATTGGGCTACTGAGGTATAATCTTCGTTTTACTTTTGTAATTGAAGATTTCATGTTATGATAAGTTATAAGTGATCATGTGATTTGTGTTATGAAGTTTGATAAGTGACATGGATTGTAGAAGCCTAGAACCGAAAAGGACTTGATTAGCCTTTTGAAATTGAAATACAATTTTGGTCGTTTATTAGAATCGTCGCATGTTTACCTACTTGAGGATTGTAGTAGTTGTAATCGATTGCGGCTTGATATCATGTTATACTAAACCACTTGGATTAAAAAGGAATTGGAAACGATTTGTATTGTTGCCTAATTGCCGAATTGACATTATAGTTTAGACTAGTTTGTTATCGTTTGTGGTGAGCCAATTGGGGCTGTATGGTTATTCATTTGTATTGAACTACCTTATAAATTGTGGTGAGCCAATTGGGGCTGTTTGGTTATTGTATTCGGCCTTGAAAAAGGTGGCAAAGTTAGTAAAAACAAAGGAAGTGCTGTCCGATTTTCCGTAGAATTTAGTGACTTGCTCTTGGAATATTCTACGTTTGAAACTAGAAGTTAATAGACGTACTATGGTAATTATAGGTTGGCTGTTATACCCCGTATTTCCAGAGTATGTACGTGAGCTCACGCATTATTATAATTTGAGCCTTAAAGTTAGGCAAGTTTCGAATTTGTGCATAACTACCTAAAGGAGTCGTTTTTCGACGAAACGTTTCCACAGCTTTCGTAGGGAAAATTCCGGCTATGTCATTAATAATTTTTGCGGATTTTTCAGAGAGACGAAATATTTTGGACCAACGAGAGGGCGACACTTGTCACCCTCTAATTGGAAGGAGTGGACGGACGAAATGGGCATAGTTGGCACGTTTTTTGTGCCTTCTCCTTAGTCAAGGAGTTGGTAGGATATTTTGTGTCGAAGATGAGAAAGTGGGACCCACAAACACATGGCTTAATCTTTACCCTACACTTGCATGGCACTTGTCTTCATCTTGGCCATTGGTTGGCCTTCACTTGACCTATAAATACCCCTCTAAGTTGAAGACTTTCTTCATCCTCACTTGAGCAATCTACCTAAGTCTCAAACACTCCTCTCTTGTTCTCTCGTCCACCACACCCCTCCCCTTCGAGGCCCTATCGCCGAGCTTCACCTTCCCCATTTGTGGTGCCCTGCCTATGGGTACCCCCTAGCCTAGTTGTCTCGTATAAATACCCCTTGTTGTGGTATAGAAATACTCTCCTAGTATTGTTATAATGTCCAAATACCTTGGCCCAAATACCTTGTAGTATTCCCAAGGTTACAATTATACAAGCCCAGAAAATACCATTATACTTCCTCTCCACTAAACGAAACCCTAAGGCAATCTTCATTGATAGTTGAAGTATTTGAGTAGAAGTTGGTTAGAACTTCTAAGGTTGTTTGAGCGGTTGGAGCGCACGAGTAGAGCTAAACCTTGCTCGGATCCACATATAAACCCGGATAATTTTGGGCTTATCGAGGTAAACACTCTTGACCTTCTATTGTAATTGGAAATTACAGGTTGTCGGAATATATAGTTGAAGTATAGTATATATAGAACTGAACATTATAATTGTGCGGCAATGTCTTTCGACTTAAGCACGAATAATACTTACGCAATGTCTTGCGACTTAAGCCTGAATTTTAAGAATCGAATCGAATCAGAATCGATAGGGCTGTATTACATGAGACTTGTGTATTACATCGTAGTAGAATTGTACACGCCCGTTTAGGCGTGTTAACCCCCGGTTGGCTTGGTAGCCGGCCTCGATAGAGGAGTAGATGAACGGTGTTGCGGTGGGGGGAGGTGCTGCCGAATTTTCTGTAGAATATTCTACGACGGTATCTAAAGGTATTAATAGGCGCTTTGTGGCCTATATAAGTTGTAGTACTACGTGTGGAGTGATCTGCTGATCGAGAGTGTAGCCGACTTGAGGTACTGGAGCGTTTTGCTATTAGTCGATAATCGTCGCGAGGTATGTGAACCTCTTCCTATCTTTTCTAGCATGATATGTGAGCTATGTAGTGCGCAGACGCATACGTGTTAATCAGATTTGGTTGTTTTAAAAACATAAGTTGTTATACTAGCTTTATGGGAGTTAGGTATAACGTCTTAAGGGTGGTAAATGAATGGTTTATTAATTTCAAAAGTTAAGAGATTGGATCTTATAAGAGAAGAGACTTAACTTAAATGAATTAATATGGATTTTGTGTGAAACCTCATTCGTGAGTAATGAGTACTTGGTTTTTAAAAGGAATAACGTTTTACTGATTTTGAAAATCAGAATGTGTATCAATAAACCATCGCAGTTAATAAAGGAAAATGTATTGAATAACTAAGTATTATTAAAACCAAGAGAAACCTCCATCCGCATGAAGCTAAGATGAGACAAAATGATATTACATTTTCTAGATCATGGTCGCTTAATAAGATTGATTATGAACAAGATTAACCTACTCACCTATGGCATATGTTACTCTATTGTTTTAAAAAGAGGTTAAGACATTGAACTATGAAACTTTTCTAAAAGAGACTTGCGTAATTGAAATTAGGCAAACCGAACTCTTAGGGAAAAGAAAGGCATCAGGTTGTCTTAAAATGGTTTAAAACATAAAGTGTTATAACACTTTATGGGAAGTTGGTTATAACGACTTTATGAAAACAAAAGAAGGGTTTTATCATTTGTTTTAATGCGGTAACTTGACTTTAAAAGAGAAGTATTTGTCCAGGAGGCATGGTATTGCCTTAATTTGGTCTTAAAAAGGAAAGTATGAAAGTTGTTTTGGTTTACTTAAAAGATATAAGTCACACATTTTTTTATATACTACGGGTATCGGGTGACTTTTAGAAAAGGAATGAATCTCTTAAAAGGAATTTACGTACTAAGTACTATAGGGTTAAAATCCGGACTTTGACATAAAATGAAAGTACCTTGAGTTGTGTGTAACTTGCTTATGCTTGTTGTTATGAAACTTGACCATGTTACGTGTGATAGCCTTGTTGTGCAAGTACTGTGTTCTACTCGACTACCGGTTCATCCGGGAATGTATTTCACTCGACACGGCTCATCCGAATGTATTTCACTTGATTACCGGTTCATCCGGGAATGTATTTCACTTGATTACCGGTTCATCCGGGAATGTATTTCACTTGATGACCGGTTCATCCGGGAATGTATTTCACTTGACTACCGGTTCATCCGGGAATGTATTCCACTCGACTACCGGTTCATGGGATGAACCGGGAATGTATTCCACACTTTTCTATATTGGGTCCATAAGATGGGCCGAGACCTGTTATACGTATCACATGATTTGTACCTAGATCGCGGCAGTGAGGAAGGAGTTCCACGCATGAGGATGACTTTGAGGCGTGAGACCGACTTGACATGATCGCTTATGTTGTGAATCGTAGTTTGCTATCATACATGTCTCCCGCTTTATAGACTATTATGATTTCATTTACTGATTTACGCTTTCACATACTGGTACTGTTGTATTGACCTCCTTCGGGCCGCTCATGCCGCAGTAAAGGTACATCGACTTTCGATCCCCGCTTATAGGATCACATTCAGCGTGTTGGGAAGCTGCTCCTTCTGAGGCTTATCTTTGTATGTTACCCCGAGTCCGAGGTTCTTGTACATTCTGTGGTATGGCGGCCCCGTCCCGCCATAGTTGTTGTCACTTCTTAGGTCCGTAGTATCAGGGCGTAGTCCGTAAAAAGGATAAATCGTCGTAGTTATGTATATATACCAAGGCAAATCGCTTTGGTTGGCCTGCTTATTTATCATGTCTCTTAATTCATGTTCATGTTTTTATTTCCGCGATTTTCTCTCGATGATGTATCACCAGGGTGCCCGGTAGGCACGATCCACGCCCGTTCGGTCGTGACAAAAGTGGTATCAAAGCGATTAGTCCTCGGAAAGTGTCTACGACCGTGTCTAGTAAGTCTTGATTATCGGTGTGTTGTGCACCACATCTATAATCGTGAGGCTATAGGACATTTAGGATTGGTTTCATTCTTCTCATTCCGAGATCGTGCCTTAGAGCGTGATAAGTCGACCCTCTCGACGTATTCCTTTCCTTTACTGATGCCCGCGTAAGGCAACCCAGCCCGTACGGGCAAGGCAATGGAGGAGTCATAGTGAGATACAGAGGAGCACGAGGCGCAGCCCGGCCAAGACTGAGACAAGCTTCCGACGGCGAAGTTTCGCGACGCCGCCAAAGACCAAAGAGAGTTTAGAGCCGCAGCAGTTGGCCGAGACTACAAGACTGAGCCTCCATTCCCACACCGGAGCAGATGAGACGGGTACAAGGAGATGGCCGCCATCGCCGTGGTCGTGGCGATATGAGGATAGGTCGACGCAGCTGATTCCAAAGAGCACCGTAGTTCACCCCGAGCGCAGCTTGAGGCTACGTGACTTTCTCGAGTCAGAGCCCGCCGTGTTCTATGGATCGAGCCGAGGACGACCTCGTGAGTTTATCCGACAGCTACACGATCATGAGGGTGATCGAGTCTCGAGGCGAGTCGGTGGTATTGGTTCGCATCACCGCGTGATCCGCAGCTGACCGGTTTGATTCGTGAGTCGCCCCGGAAGAGCATGCACTTCCAGCAGCTTTGGGACGAAGTTCTCGAGGGCATTTCTTGCACATTTCTTGCCTCCACAGATGAGGAGGGCTCGCCGCAGATTTTTGACGCCGAGGCGTGATCGCGGTTAGAGAGTACAATGTGGAGTTCGACTCATTAGCTTGTATGTTCCGCCGTGGTAGCCGATATGGAGGACGAGTACACCGCCACGCCACCGGCCGACGATTACCGCAGAGGCTTATGCGGTGTAGCTCTTCACCGCACGGACATTGCCCGCACGCAAGCTCACGCACCAGGATGCGAGGCACGAGAGGTCGACGGAATGACCGAGATCGCCAGAAGAGGCCAAAACAGCAGGTCCTTTGGTAACTTTCGAGGCGGACCGCCAAAGAATTCCTAGTTATGTACCTCCACCAAGACAGCAGTGGTCCCCGATCGCCGGGACGCTCGTATTCGAGCTGGTCGAACTCGTGGCTTCCGTTCACGTGATATACACGGGTTCTAGCCACGGATTCATGTCCCCTCGGCACGATGTGGCAAACATCATCCCGGGGAATGTCGTCTTTTTACTGGTGCTTGTTTCACCTGCGGCCGTCAGGGCCATGTGACAAGAGACTGTGCTTATAGGAGAGGTACCGGCAGCTTGGCGCAGCCTACCGGATCAGTGGCAGGTTCATCACCTTCTACAGTTGTGCGCCCTGCAGGGCAGACTTATGATTAGAGTGGAGCGGTAGCTTCAGGTATATCCTTAACCCTCTAGAGGCTTGTATGTTTTGATGTTATGTTAATGTGTTAAGTGTTATGTTCGGATAGCTTTGTGCTAAAATGTGATTTAGGAGCCTGGTTGGGGAAAAAGGGTAAGCCTGGGGGTGAGAAAATGATGAACCTTAGAATATTACAGTTGAGACCTTAGATGTAAGGCCGTCTTGAGTACAAGATTTTGCGAGTGATCCTTGTCAGAGTGCATTTTATGCCTAGAATGTATTGTGTGATAAGTCCCTGGGTTGGGTAAATGAAAGTGGTATCTTTCATGATGTGATTTAGCAAGATTGTTCCGCGGTCGGCGAGCAAGAGTTGGCGCGACGATGGTCGGGTTGGGCCATGTTGCGGGCCAACCCGCACTGCTTCGGCGCTGGGTCACTCAGGTGGTCCCGCCAGTGGTAGGTGGTCACGAGGGTGCTAGGCCCAAGTTTAGTTGACCATCGTATGAGTTCGTGGGTGTGTTCGACCGAATAGTTGTGAAGGCCGGAATGGCCTTAAGGAAGATTGAGGCTAGTAAGATAACCAAGTTGGAGGTGGTGACTTCAAGGCCTGGAAAACAGAAACGTTGACGGAAGTGTGGTACGGATACTAGAAAGAGTTCGAGTGTTCGAGAAGGGTACAACGAGATAGGGGAGAAGTGAACGTGTGTGATCATTTCTTGTAAAGGAGAAGGTGCGAAAGATGTATATTTTTGACCTCGTGGATCGCACGCGATCAAGCACCATATGTTGGTCGCCGAGTGACACTAGAACCTCGCGCAAAGTGACAAAAGTTTGTGATATTAGAGGTGTTTCCTCGTGGACTCGATATAAGTATTTTGCATGACGTGTTATTTCGTGGCCAATTGTGGCGCTGGCAACTTGTTAGAAGAACTTTATCGTTATCCGTCTTGAGAAGGAACATTCGACGAATGTTTCTACGAGGAGAATGTTATACCTCGTATTTCCGCAGTATGTACGTGAGCGTGACGTATTATAATTTGAGCCTTAAAGTTAGGCAAGTTTCAATTTGTGCATAACTACCTAAAGAGTCGTTGACGAAACGCTTTCCACGACTTTCGTAGGAAAATTCCGGCTATGTCATTAATAATTTTTGGGATTTTTCCGAGAGACGAAACATTTTGGACCAACGAGAGGCGACACTTGTCACCCCCAATTGGAAGGAGTGGACGGACGAAATGGGCATAGTTGGCACGTTTTTGTGCCTTCTCCTTAGTCAAGGAGTTGGTAGGATATTTTGTGTGGAAGATGACAAAGTGGGACCACACACACCTGGCTTAATCTTTACCCTACACTTGCATGGCACTTGTCTTCATCTTGGCCATTGGTTGGCCTTCAATTGACCTATAAATACCCTCTAAGTTGAAGACTTTCTTCATCCTCACTGAGAAATCTACCGAAGTCTCAAACACGCCCTCCCTCTTGTTCTCTCGTCCACCACACCCACCTCCCCCTTTGAGGCCCTAGTGGCCGAGAGCTTCCCCTTCCCCCCTTTGTGGTGCTCCTGCCGAGGTACCCCACAGCCTAGTTGTCTCGTATAAATACCCCTTGTTGTGGTATAGAAATACTCTCCTAGTATTGTTATAATGTCCAAATACCTTGGCCCAAATACCTTGTAGTATTCCCAAGGTTACAATTATACAAGCCCGTAAAATACCATTATACTTCCTCACCACTAAACGAAACCCTAAGGAAATCTTCATTGATAGTTGAAGTATTTGAGTAGAAGTTGGTTAGAACTTCTAAGGGTTGTTTGAGCGGGTTGGAGCGCACGAGTAGAGCTAAACCTTGCTCAGATCGACATATAAACTCGGATAATTTTTGGGCTTATCGAGGTAAACACTCTTGACCTTCTATTGTAATTGGAAATTACATGTTGTAGGAATATATAGTTGAAGTATACTATATATAGAACCGAACATTATAATTGTGCGGCAATGTCTTTTGACTTAAGCTCGAATAATACTTACGAATGTCTTGCGACTTAAGCCCAATTTTAAGAATCGAATCGAATCGTAATTGCATAGGTTGTATTACAAGAGACTTGTGTAGCATTACATGTAGTAGAATTGTACACGCCCGTTAGACGTGTTAACCCTCGTTGGCTTGGTAGCCGCCTCGATAAGGGAGGAGATTTACGCTCATGCGGGGAGTCTCGAATTTTACGTAGAATATTCTACGACGGATCTAAAGATATTAATAGGCGCCAGTGGCCTCTATAGGTTGTAGTACTACGTGGAGTGATACGCTTGACCGAGAGTGTAGCCAACTTGAGGTACTGGAGCGTTTTGCTATTAGTCAATAATCGTCGCGAGGTATGTGAACCTCTTCCTATCTTTTCTAGCATGATATGTGTGAGCTATGTAGTACGGCAGACGCATACGTGTTAATCAGATTTGGTTGTTTTAAAAACATAAGTGTTATACTAGCTTTATGGGAGTTAGGTATAACGTCTTAAGGGTGGTAAAATGAATGGTTTATTAATTTCAAAAGTTAAGAGATTGGATCTTATAAGATAAGAGACTTAACTTAAATGAATTAATATGGATTTTGTGTGAAACCTCATTCGTGAGTAATGAGTACTTGGTTTTTAAAAGGAATAACGCTTTCACGATTTTGGAAATCGAATGTGTATCAATAAACCACCGCAGCGTTAATAAAGGAAAATGTATTGAATAACTAAGTATTATTAAAACCAAGAGAAACCTCCATCTGCATGTAAGCTAAGATGAGACAAAATGATATTACATTTTCTAGATCATGGTCGCTTAATAAGATTGATTATGAACAAGATTAACCTACTCACCTATGGCATATGTTACTCTATTGTTTTAAAAAGAGGTTAAGACATTGAACTATGAAACTTTTCTAAAAAGAGACTTGCGTAATTGAAATTAGGCAAACCGAACTCTTAGGGAAAAGAAAGGCATCAGGTTGTCTTAAAATGGTTTAAAACATAAAGTGTTATAACAGTTTTATGGGAAGTTGGTTATAACGACTTTATGAAAATAAAAGAATGGTTTTATCATTTGTTTTAATGCGTAACTTGACTTTTAAAAGAGAAGTATTTTGGTCCAAAGGAGGCATGGTATTGCCTTAATTTGGTCTTAAAAAGGAAAGTATGAAAGTTGTTTTGGTTTACTTAAAAGATATAAGTCACACATTTTTTTATATACTACGGTTATCGGGTGACTTTTAGAAAAGGAATGAATCTCTTAAAAGGAATTTACGACGTAGTACTTTAGGTTAAAATCCGACTTTGACATAAAATGAAAGTACCTTGAGTCAGGTGTAACTTGCTTATGCTTGTTGTTATGAAACTTGACCATGTTACGTGTGATAGCCTTGTTGTGCAAGCATCGTGTTCTACTCGACTACCGGCTCATCCGGAATGTATTTCACTCGACACGGTTCATCCGAATGTATTTCACTTGATTACACGGTTCATCCAAGAATGTATTTCACTTGATTACCGGCTCATCCGAATGTATTTCACTTGATGACCGTTCATCCGGAATGTATTTCACTTGACTACGGTTCATCCGGAATGTATTCCATCGACTAGGCTCACGGGATGAACCGAATGTATTCCACACTTTTCTATATTGGGTCCATAAGATGGGCCGAGACTCGTTATACGTATCACATGATTTGTACCTAGACCGCGGCAGCTGGCGAAGGAGTTCCACGCACGGTGAGGATGACTTTGGCGCGAGACCACGACTTGACATGATCGCTTTAATGTTGTGAATCGTAGTTTGTTATCATACATGTCTCTGCTTTATATAGACTATTATGATTTCATTTACGATTTTACGCTTTCACATACTTGGTACTGTTATCGACTCCTTCGGGGCCGCGTCATGCCGCAGTAAAGGTACATCGATCGCCGATCCCCGCCATAGGATCACATTCAGCGTGTTGGAAGCTCCGTTCCTTCGAGGCTTATCTTTGCATGTTACCCGAGTCCGTAGGTTCTTGTACATTCGGGGTATGGCGGCCCCGTCCCGCCATAGTTATTGTCACTTAGAGGTCCGTAGTAATGCTGTGGCGCAGTCCGTAAAAGGATAACTGCTCGGGTAGTTATGTATATATACCGGCAACTGCTTGGTTGGCCTGCTTATTTATCATGTCTCTTAATTCATGTTCATGTTTTTATTTCCGCTGATTTTCTCTCGATGATGTATCACTGGTGCCCGGTAGGCACTACCACGCCCGGTTCGGTCGTGACATTGGCATACTACGCACGACGATCGACTTAGCAAGTGGATTAAACCAAGAGGTATGTGGAACTTTCTTATCTCTCGAGCATGATTAAGTTGTAAATGTATAGTACGGTAGACGTACAAGATTTTTGACAATCTAGTCTATTTGATATCCTTGGCTTATTTTAAGAATGCCCAAGTTGTTTGAGTTAGAGAATTAACTCACTTGTTTAATTATTAAGGATATCTTGGTTTTCAAAAGTTAAGAGACTTTAAGTATGTTGAAAGTATTTTGATACTTGTTTTGTTGGAAAGTTTAAGTCTCTTGGTTAAAAAGAAGTATGTAAGTTGCTAATGTATAAAGCTAGTATAACGGCTTTATGGGAAGTTGGTTATAATAGCTTTATGGAAAGTTAATAAGAGAATGGTTTACTCTTAAGAAATTTAAGCATGTTAAGGGACTTGAAGAGTTTTAAAGAATGTGACACTTGTTTCGTTTAAAACGTATAAGTCCCTTGGATAGGAAATTGTACTTGACTTAGGTATAAAGTGAATATAACGACTTTATGGGGAGTTGATTATATTGGCTTTATGGAAAGATAAATGGCTTGATTTATTTGAAAGGCAATTTGATTTAAAGGCATCAATTGCCTAAGGCTTTTACGAGAGAAGAAGTCATTTGATTTAGAAGCCTAATTTTATTTCTAAAAGTATTGTGACTTGTCTTGAAAAAGAAATTGTAACTTGATACTACGGTTATTAGTATCTTGGAAGTTTTATAATGAAATGAGTCATTTTGAAAGAATAGAAGTACGTAGTACTTTGGGTTAAATTCTGATTTTTATAAAGAACATGTTAGTGCCTTAAGTAAACTAAAATGAGTGTATATGAAACAAAATAATAAGAAGTTAGGGATTGCTTAACTTGCTTATATATTGTATGATAAGCGTGCTTATGTTATGTGTGATAGCCTGATTTGTGCTAGTAGTTCAAGAATACCGCGGTCATTCCGGGTTTGTGGCATTGCATATTTCCGTGGATTTGCTACCCACGATGCGAGGAATAACTCACGCGAGTCCGTAGGCTTACGCGGTGAAATAGTCCCACGCGGGCGTCCACCTATGCGAGGAATACCTCACGCGAGTCCGTAAGGGCTTACGCGGTGAAATAGTCCCATGCGAGGAATACCTCACGCGTCCACGCGATCTATGCGGGTGAAATAGTCCCAGGAATAGGATTGCTTAATGATACTGCGGACAGGTGGTCCTGTTTTGATCGTGAGCTTCCTACTTTATATTGTAAGTATACACCTATTTACTCTCATTGTTAGTAAGACACAGCATCGTTAATCGAGTATCATACATGTCTCCGCTTTATTATTAGACTTATGATTTCATTACGCATTTCGGGCTTCACATATTTGGTACATGTTATCGACCTTCGGGCCTGCGTTCACGCCGCAGTAGTACGTGTTGTTGATCCTCGCTCTTAGGATCATCGTCACCGCTGAGAAGCTCCTCATTTCGAGGCTTATCCTCGGTATTGTCGGTTGTTGTACATTCGTGGGTATGGCGGGCCCCGCCCGCCGTGATTGTTATTCTGTGAGGTCCAGAGTCACATAGTGGATTGGGTTGTAAAGAAAAAATGTACCGCTTTATTGGTATAAGTTACTGGCGTGGCCTTATCGGCTAGCTGTTGTTATTTTATGTTTAAGTATTTTATCACTGTGTATGTTCGCCGCTATTCTCTCGATGTATGCTGCGGGTGCCTGGTAGGCACCAGCCATGCCCGGTCGGGTCGTGACAATAACATAATGACTTCCTTCATGACCCTAAAGTCTTCCCTTAACTGAGAAACTGGAGGCTCTGTTGCTGGGGCCTCAAAACCTGGCGAAGAAGAACTCGCCGACTGTGGAACCACATCCGGTATGCCCTGGGCATAAGCCCTATCAACTCTCTGAGTCTGACTAGTAGCTCCTGCATTTCTTTTGCCCTCTGGGGCCGTTGTTCTCCTCGAGGCATAATCAGAACACAACAACACGTCGAGAGGAATTATCTTACTAACACTCTGTGGCACGATCTTAGAGTGAGAAGAATAGAAACCAACTCCTAAATGTCCTCAGCCTCTGTTTATGGGTGTGGCGCGCAACACACCGATAATCAAGACTCTACTAGACACGGTCTGTAGACATTCCGAGGACTGAATGCTCTGATACCACTCTGTCACACCCCGAACCCCGGGCCCGTGATTGGTGCCCTACCTGGGCACCCTTCTACCTTAACAACACAAGTAAACTGCGGAAATTTAATAGCACCTCTTCTTTTTCTTATTTTTTAAAACCAATCGTACGAGCAAGGGCAAAGCCGACAAGGCTGCCATATACTATACATAACGAAGACACTACACCGCATACGAGTCCAATCCCACATATGAATACGCACTTAAGAGTTAAAGCGAATATGACGACAAGGCCCCACTGCACTCCATAACCGCATAAAAGCTCATCGAAAGAACTCAAACCAAAAGATAAACTCCGAATGTAGGAGCTATCCAAAATTCTCGAGCAGGTCCTACACCGCCATCACCAAACAATTTACCTAAACTCATGCATTTAACGCAGCTCAAGGGCGAGGTCAAGACGAAGAATGTACCAAGTATGTGAACAATAAATCAGAATGAAATCATAAGTCTAAACAAAGCAGAGACATGTATGATAGCCAACCTACGATACAATACATAAGCAACATATCAAGTCGTGACGCAGCCTCAAAGTCACTACTCAAATATAACTATGGGTCTCACGCCCATGATATCAATCATGCCCGTGGAATCCTTCCTCACCGGCATCGATGTAATAACACCAATAAGGATACATGAACACCAAGTCCCACTGTGTCCTAAATACCACGTGGTCTCATGCCGGAATCCCACATCGTAAAAGCATGACCATAGTGGTAACACAAACAACCGGGACATATATGATAATCAAATTACAACACATTGTGCCTTACTAACAATGAGAGTAAACAATAGTATCCTTACAATATAAAATAGGAAGCTCATGATCAAACAGACCATCCGCTCAAAGATCATTTAGCCATCCTACTCCGGGACTATTTCACCCGCGATAAAGCCGCGTGGACCCGCGTGAGGTATTTCTCGCATGGGACTATTTCACCCGCATAAGCCCTTACGGACTCGCATGAGGTATTCCTCGCATAGGCTGGACCCGCCCGCATGGGACTATTTCACCCGCATAAGTCCTTACGGACCCGCATGAGGTATTCCTCGCATCGTGGGTAGCAATTCCACGGAATATCCAAATGCCACAAACCCGGGGAATGACCCCGAAACGACTGATATACCAATAGCACACAACCGGCTATTTCCAGCACACATAGGCAATTCTCAACCAAACAAGCCAAAGTACTTATCAAGGCACACATAGAAAAATTCTCATTTAGCAAGCCAAAGTACTTATCAAGGCACCCTTAGACTAATTATCAATTAATCAAGCCAAAGTACTAATCAAGGCATCACATAGAATTATTCTCAATTAAACAGGTCAAAGTACTTATCAGGGCACAAATAGAATAATTCTCATTTAACAAGTCAAAGTACTTATCAGGGCACAAATAGAATAATTCTCATTTAACAAGCCAAAGTACTTATCAGGGCACAAATAGAATAATTCTCATTTAACAAGCCAAAGTACTTATCAGGGCACAAATAGAATAATTCTCATTTAGCAAGCCAAAATACTTATCAGGGCACAAATAGAATAATTCTCATTTAGCAAGCCAAAGTACTTATCAGGGCACAAATAGAATAATTCTCATTTAGCAAGCCAAAGTACTTATCAGGGCACTATTAGACAAATTCTCAATTTATCAAGCCAAAGTACTAATCAAGGCATCACATAGAATTATTCTCAATTAAACAGGTCAAAGGACTACGTACGTACATTCTTTTCAAAAGACTCATTTTTGTGTAAAATCCCAAGATACTAACACCCGTAGTATCAAGGCATGTCTATTTTTCAAAGTAAGTTACTACACGTTTAGAAAACTCATTTCAAGGCTTGAAATCAAGTAACTTCAAATTTTCACAATCTAGGCAACTTATGCCCTTTAATCAAAATAGACAACTTTCTAAACCTTCCATAAAGCCGTTATAACCTACTTCCCATAAAGCCGTTATAACCCTTTATGGTTTTAGACATATCCATTCCTTTTATAACCAAGAGACTTATACTATTAAAACCAAGTATCCCATACTTACAAATCAAGTTCTTAACTTTCGAAACACTTCAAGTCTCTTAATATATAGAAAACAAGTTTCTTCTACTTTTAAACCTCAAGTAAGTCACTCCTTTAAAACAAGTTACTTCTCTTAAATCATGTCATTTCTCCTCTTTTAAAACAATTAAGTAAATCACTCCTTTGACTCCCCTAAAGTCATTATAATGACCTTTAGGATTTTGGGACTAAGGCACTAGCCCAAAAGATTTGGAAACCACTTCCTTTTCAAGACTATATGTACTTTAAGTAAAATACTTTCACTTTTAAGAATCCAAACTTCACTAAGAAAATGGATTTTACAACTTACAATTTAAACATCAAAGTACAATCAAGTACATAGAACAAATTCTATTCTAGGCAATCCAAATACAACCAAGGAATGGATCATTTACGAGTAGAACATACTTTCTTAATCTTAAGGAATCACGCTAGAAGAGAGATAGTTCACATACCTTTTCGCTAATATCCGCAAGCTGTCGACACGCCGCACGTAAGTGTCAACCTATAATGGTCACAACAAGACTATCAACTTCTAGCCTCTAACGTAGAATAATACTAAGTATACGGTCTCTAATTCTACGGAAAATCGGGCAGCACTTCCTTTGTTTCTACTCACTTTGCCACATTTTTCAAGGCCGAATACAATAACCAACAAGCCACATTTAAGGCTCCAAACAACATCCAAACAAAGGGGATTACACGCCTTACAATACGTGTAAAATTCCGCCCCACAATTCATACGAAATAGTATAATACTTCACTAGCCATTTTCGGCCAACATATAACCAATAACACTACGTCTTTTCCAATCCTTTTCCAATTTCAAGATTCTTAGGTCAACATGTTATTTAGTCATAAACAACTTCAACAACTACAATTTCCTTCTTTATTCAACACGACTTAAACTAATAATCAACTTGAATTCCAAACTTAAAGCTAAACATGCTAGTTTTCGGATTAGGGTTCCAATAGCCCATAAACATATCAAACTTCATACTATATAACACATGCTTGCTAAAATCCATAGCTACAACAATAAGTAAGTCTTAACTACTAAAACGACAAAATTTATACCTTTCCAAGCCCTTAAAATTTCCAAGATCCAAAGTCGCGCCTTAGAAATTCTTAGCTCCTTTCCTTAAGTTCCAATCCGCTCCAAGCATTCCTTAGAGGCCTATGAAGAACCCATCTTCAAGTTCCAACTTCAAAGTTGAAGAACTCCTTAGTTTCCGCTCATGACTAACGTAAAAATGCGTTTTTTCCGAAATCTTTCTATTGAGATAACCTTACAATACCCTTGGGGACATTGGGTTTAAGTCTTGTGAACAAAGGAACAAAATTACAAATTTTTTTGTGTGGGAGAAACCCTAACCCGAGAGCTCATCTCCTCTCTAAGGTTCTAATTTTTCTAAGTGTAGAAAATGCCAAGTATTGCACTAGCTATGTATATAAAACACACGGAGGGTCAAGACTTAAACAAATGTGAGGTTAGGATGTGTTTCACTGGATCAAGCCTAGGTGGACAAGTTGACTCCAACAATATCAAGCTTTGGAAGACTTATCATCTACATAGGTCAAATGACCATAACACCCTTGCAATATTTCGTCCAACATCATGGAGGGGGTGCCACGTGTCACCCTCTCATTCGTCCACAAAATTCCGTAACCCTCGTGGGCCCCACAAAAATGTAAAATTCCTCGGGTGGGCCCCACGTGACCAAATCCATAAAAATAAATTTCCATAATTTTAATAAGTTCCATAATCTTCAAATAATGCCTTTTGAGAATCCAATTCTCAACAACGAACATTTTTCCTTTCCGACGTTCGGAAGATTTTCCGTCGGAAAAACAATTCTTCCTTTCGTACTAATTTTCAAGTCTTGTTTCCTTTCGTACATTCTCTTATACATGTTCTGGACTTACGGGGTGTAACATATATGTCCCCGGATTTGTTTGTGTTACCCTATGGTCATGCTTTTACGATGTGGGATTAGGCATGAACGCGTGGTATTTAGGACACAAGGGACTTGGTGTTCATGTATCCTTATTGGTGTTATTACATCATGGATCGCCAGCGAGGAAGGATTCCACGGCATGATTGATATTATAGGCGTGAGACCCATAGTTATATTTGAGTAGTGACTCGGCTGCGTCCACGACTTGATATGACTTATGTATTGCATCGTAGATTGGCTATCATACATGTCTCCCGCTTTGTTTAGACTGTTCACATGATTTCATTACGATTTCATCGCTCACATACTTGGTACATTCTTCGCATCGACCTCCTTCGGGCCGCGTTCATGCCGCATGTTTAGGTACGCTGCTTGGTGATCGGCAGTGTAGGATCCTCGCCAGTGGTTTTTGGATAGCTCCTCTATCCGTGAGTTTATCTTTTAGGTATATATTCATCCGCCCGGTTCGGATCGTGCCTTACCGGCACCCAAGTAGTCATACATCGTAGTAACCAGGAATATAAAACAAGACAGAAACAGCTTTATAAAATAAGACACGCTTTATCGATGAAAAGCTTGCCTTTTCGGCATAATATAAATAACTCAAGTTTTGCGCTACATCCCAACCGTACAATAGTACTACTGCACTTAAGGAAGTAAACAACTATGGCGGACAGGCCCGCCATACCACGACAGCATAAAACTATCTACAATACAGGAGATCATACCTAAAAGTAGAGCCTCGGAGAAGATGAGCTCCCGACACCAACGCAAAGATCCTAAGGATGTGGATCTAGCACTGCTGCCTTTCCACCGGCATGAACGCAGCCCCGGCGAGGTCGATAACAGTACCAAGTATGTGAAACTATAAAGTACTTAAAATGAAATCAAAGTATTTAAAACCTTTTCACAAATACAATCACCAATTGCACATAGTGCCACATCACAAACAACAACAGTAATAGGAAAACTGTAACAGGTCTATGCTAGGTCGCGAATGATCGAAGCAAGGCCAATCGCCTATAGTATCATTCTGCGTGCCTAGTCCTGGACTTCCGCACTCGCATAGGTCCCACATGCACCGCATGAGATATTTCTCATCGGGGCAGCCAACCCCAGATCCGCCTAGGCTCCCGCAGCCGCATAGCCTCAAAAAGACCGCATAGTCTCAACAGACCGCAGTGAGTCCCCGCATCGCAAACGCCGGAATGATCAATCACGAGCATACCGCTGCTCCGCATAGTCTCACAGACCGCATAGGCCGTATAGACCCGCATCAAGGGGGGCAAGCCCTTGGTATAACAGTCAAGGGGGTAGGTGATACAATAACAGTACAATGGACTTACCGGTTAGCAACGTAAGCACAACAAGAATGACCCTTACACAAAGATTACAAGACACTAACACAGTAGCGCCATAACATGTCTACTTATCAAACAATCTTACTACACTTAACAGAAATCAATACAAGGCTTTTATAAACAAAACAAGTAAACAGTTCCTTTTTATCTTCTTAAGCTGTTATACCTAACTTCCCATAAAGCCAGTATAACTCTTACGCTTTTGTTTTAAAAACCAAATATTTATCTTCTGTTAAAAATGATTCAGTATTCTTTTGAAATGTTTTCAGTTCTTTGTTATTCAGGCTTAAGCCGAGGCATTGCCGTAAGTATTATTCAAAGCTTAAGTGAGGCATTGCCGTAAGTATTATTCAGTAACACACGTACGCTCACCGTACTATATATTATAAAATATCATGCTTTAGGAAGAATCACATACCTTCTCAAAAAACCACCGCCAAGTCAATATGTCGCAAGCAGAGTCACCTATAATAGTCACAGATATCTATCAAAGATCGCTCCGAGGGTCATTCTAAGCGTGGGTTAATAATTCTACGAAAGTCGGGCAAAGACAACCCTACCCGTGAGCTATGTAAGTTCATCAGAAAACAAATTCTATGTGAGTACAGCTCAATTATTCTTCTTTAAACCCTTCACCGTGATAGCTTCAATTCTATTCGTGATATTCTTCTAAGTATCTAATACTTATTCTAATACTACAACGGTAAGTATTCTCTAATTCAAAAGAGGTTAGGATTAGTTACCTCGGTAAGCCCAATAATATCCTAGATAAAGTCGCTGAGCAAGGTTTAGCTCCTAAGTTGTACGCTCCAGAGCTCCAGGAACCTTAGAAGTTCTTCACAACTTCTACTAATGACTAAGGGATTTGGGCTAGGTATTTTGGGCATTATAATGGTACTAGAAGACAACTTTTCTACCAAGGGAGGGTAGATTTCGGCTAGCTAGGGGTAGGCCTCGCCAAGCTTCTCAAGGAAGGGGTGTTGACGAATTGCTAACAAAGGGAGAGGGAAGGATTTTAGACTTGAAAGCTTTTGTGGATGAAGAACTCTTCATCTCAAGAGGGTATTTATAGCTCAAGCCTTGGCCAACCAATGGCCAAGATGAAGACAAGTGCAAGGCAAGTGTAGGGTGAGGATTTAGGCAAGTGTCCTCGCCAACTTGCACACAAAATATCCTACCAACTCCAAGACAAAAGAAGCCAACCCAATCGCCCTATTGCCGTGTCAAGTCCACCAATGGAGGGTGACAAGTGTCGCCTCCCGTTGGTCCAAAATGTTTCGCCTCTCTAAAAATCCGCAAAAATACTAAATGACATAGTCGGAATTTTCCCTACGAAAGTCGTGGAAACGCTTCGTCGGAAAACGATTCTTCTAGTGTGTTGTGCACAAATAAAACGCCCAAGGCTAACTTTAAAGCCAAACTTTTAGACGTATTCCCTTACGCATACTCCGAAATACGGTATAACATTCTCCTCCTTAGAAACATTCGTCCCGAATGTTCCTTCTCAAGACGATTATCGAAGCTTAAACAGTTAGCAAATGCCACACACGCCACAAAACAACACTTAGGCATAAATGATAATGGAAATTTACAAGTAGGAAAGTGAATTACCCGGAGGTGCTGGGAATAGGTGAGGATACTTCGTCTCATGTCCTCCTCGCTTCCCACGCCATCTCCTCTCTCGAGCTCGTTCGCCACAAGACTTTGACGGAAGCCACGCCCTTCGTCCGCAGACGCCTAACTCGACGATCGACTATCGCTATGGGAATCTCTCATACGATAACCCCCGGCCACCGGACATCGTCAATCGGGTGTACCCTAGATGGATCCCCGATACATCTCCTCAGCATAGATACGTGACACACCGGATGCACTGCCTCCAGATCGGCCGGCAGATCCAACTCGTAGTAACCTTGCCTACCTCGCGACAATCAAACGCCCAATGTACTGGGCCGAAGTTTCCTTCTTCCCGAATCTCATCACACCCTTCATGGTGACACCTTTAGAAAACCCAATCATCTACCGCGAACTCCAGATGCCGACGACGATGATCCGTGATACGACTGGCCGACTCGAGTCAATAGTCGCCTGATAAGCTTCACCTTATCCACCGCCGCACCAAATCGTCCCACTAGCCGCACTCGCCCACATCGAACCAACCTATAGGCGACCGCACTTCCTCCCATACAAGGCCTCATAAGGCGCCATCCGAATACCGGAGTGGTAGCTATTATTATACGCAAACTCAACTAGAGGCAAATGATCCTCCCAACTACCATCGGTCAATAACACAGTGCTCGCAGCATATCCTCAAGAGTCTGGATAGTGCGCTCTGCCTGTCCGTCTGTCTGTGGATGAAATGCGATTCGAGCTCACTCGCGGCCCCTAAACCTCTCTCGAAAGACCTCCGAAGTTAGCCGTAACCGGGCTCCTCCGCCGATATGATCGAAATAGGGACTCCATGCGATCGACGATCTCTGATGTAAAGTTCGCATAATCCTCACCGAAAAAGTCGTCCGGACGGGATGAAAGAGCGCTGATTTCGTCACCCTCTCGACGATAACCCATATAGAAACATGTCACCTCCGAGTGCGAGGTAATCCCGTGATGAAGTCCATGTTGATTACCTCCCACTTCCGTGTCGATCTCAATCGTCAGAACAAACCACTGTGCCTCCGTGCTCTACCTTCACCGCCGACAACACGCAATCGAGCTACGAACTCGCAACGCTCTCTTCAAGCCATCCCACCAATACACGCATCTAAGGTCGTGGTACAGCTTGGTCGACCCTGGATGGATAGAGTAACGCGCGCTGTGTGTTTCCCCAAGAACTCGCCAAGTCCTCAAACATCCGAACACACATACCGCTTCAAACCTTAGCACCCCATCGTGCTACCTCAAAAGGACCCTTGCCTCACGAAGAGTCAGATCACGATATCGAATCAAAGCCGATCTCGAATCGCTGCTCTTCACCTCCTCGACGATGGAAGACTCGCAACCTCACGAACTCTAACCCCATCGCTATCGTAATCAATCAAACGGACACCAAGGCTCGCTAATCGATGCAAATCACGAACCATGTCCTCCTCTCTAGCCGCACATCCGATAGGCTCCCATCGACCTACGACTAAGAGCATCCGCCACAACATCGCCTTCCCGTGGTACAGGATATCAACATCGTAATCCTTAAGCAACTCTAACCACCGTCTCGCCGTAAGTTCGGCTCCTCTGTCAAGATATACCGAGGCTCTTGTGGTCCGTATAAATATCCACGTGAACCCCATACAAATAGTGCCTCCAGATCTTCAAAGCGTGAATTACTACCGCTAACTCCAAATCATGCGTGGGGTAGTTCCTCTCGTGTTTCTTCACCGTCGGGATGCATATGCTATAACCCCGCCATGCTGCATCAACACACATCCCAACCCGATGCTCGACGATCACAATACACGACATAACCGTCGACCCTCCGGAAGAGTAAGAACGGGCGGTCGCGCCTCTCTTTCAAAGAATCGAAACCCCGCCACAAGCATCACCATCAAACTTGGCCGCTCGAGTCACCTAGTCAATGGTGCGTAGATAGAAGCAAACTTCCACGAACCGATAATATCCTCGCAAGGCCCGTAAAATCGCGAACCTCTCGTCGGAGTAGTAGGTCTAGGCCAAGCCTCGATCGCCGATCTTGGCCAGATTCCACTCGAATGCCATCACCGACAATATGCCCAAGAAACGCCATCAAGTCAACCAAAACTCACATTTGGAAAACTTGGCGCATAAATCTGGGTCTGGAGAATCACAAGACAAATTTCAAATGCTCCGCATGCTCCTCGCTCCGAGCGAATAAACCAAGATATCATCAATGAACACTATCACAAACGTGGTTCAAAATGGTTTGAACACTCGGTTCATCAAATCCATGAATACCACGAGCATCGTCAACCCAAAAGACATGACCCGAACTCATAATGCGCGTCGTCCCGAATGCGATCTAGGGACATCCACCTCTCTCGACTCGCACTGATGATAGCCCGATCGCAGATCAATCTTGAGAAACATCTCGCACTCGCAACCGGTCGAACAAATCATCAATCCCGGAAGCGGGGTATTCGTTTAATGGTCACCTTGTTCACCGCTCAGAATCAACACACATGCGCAGCGCCCCGCCCTTCTTCTTCACGAACAAAACCGGCGCCCTGCGAGAAACACTAGGCCGATGAAGCCTTCTCCAAAGAAATCTCTAAGCCGATCCTTCAACTCTCTCAACTCGGCAGTGCCATTCGTATGGCGGAATGGAAATAGGCCGAGTGTCCGCAATATGTCAATACAAAACTCAATCTCCTCTCGTGAGGGATACCCGAGGTCATCCGAAACACGTGGGAACTCGTGACTACTCGAATCGATCAAAATCTGGTACCGCAGCCTTCAGATCAAACACCCGAACGAGATGGTAGATATACCCTTCTCGCACCATCTTCCTAGCCTTGAGGTAGAAATAAACCTACCCTCGGCGATACCGTGCTCTCCCACTCAACAACCGGCCTCAGAAACCGGAACCGCATTACTCTCTCTGCAGCCTACATTGGCGTAGCAAGAAGCTAGCCAATCCATCCCCATAATCACGCCGAAGTCAATCATCTCCAACTCTATCAAGTCGCTAGGGTCCGACGATCGTAAATGGTCACAGACAAGCTCTATATACCCGCCGAGCTACCACCGAATCACCCATCGCGTAGCTACCTCGAAGGTTCTATGGACTCGTGCTCTATCCCTATCCTACTAGCAACAAGGGAGATATATAGGACAGAGTAGAACCCGGATCTATCAAAGCATACACATCAAACCCGAACCGAGCAAGGTACTCGTGACGACATCAGCGAGGCCTCCCGATCTCGTTTACCGACAAAGCATATATGCGTTCCGAGGACCGCTAGAATCGGGACTGCGCCACGACTCCGCCGCGACCCGCTGATCCACGTGTACCTTCTCCGGGCGAGTAATCGCTGGGATGAAGAAGCGCAATGCACTCGTGAGGCCGAGCCCTACCACCGCCGCCGCCCGGCCTGACAAACTCGCAAGTGACCCCGCCACAAGTATAGCAAGCTCCCGAGTACGCCTCCTGCACGGTATTCGCCACAACGGGCACACCGAGCGCACCTCGAATGGTTAGCACCCCGCTACTCGAAATCCGTCCCGGGCCCCGACCGCCCGACCGCCCGGGCCGTGGCCGAAATGAGGTAGGAGCGCTCTACCGGGCCGTGGTGCACCGACTTCACGATGCCGCCACCACGAGGACCACCAAAAGAACCGCCGCCTCGCCTTCTTCTCGCGATATCGCTCTACCCGCGGTCTCTACGCCTCACAACCCGCATGAGCTCGCATACGGGTTATGTCCATGCTCGGTCAAGGGACACACCCGCACAAGACTCGCCATGTAATCATCTAGCCCAGTAAAGGACATAGCGATGCACCCCGCCCTCCATCTCTCGCTACAAGCGGTGGGACATATCGAGCCAAAGAATCAAACTCGACATTGTACTCCTCATCAAGGCCCTCCCTGTCTCAAAGAACAAGAATCTATCACCGTGCCCTCCTCATCCGCGGAGGCAAGAAGTGTGTGAGAAAAGCCTCAAAACTCATCCCATCTGCCGAGTGCATGCTCTCCCGAAAGCTCCCATGAATCAAACCAATCGATCATGTATCACGCGGCCGACGCGAACCGAATGTCACACCTCGCCTCAAGCCACGATCACCCGCATAATCCTCTGGTGACGGATGAACTCCTCATGATCATCTTCCGCCGACCAGAAACTCGCGGGCTACAACTCAAGAAATCTCAGAGCCTCAAACTATCTCGCCTCGGTGCACTACGGTGCGATCGAGCCGAGCCGAACTGCCGTGATCCAGCCTCTCTCGTATCGGGCCACAACTTTAGCCAATAGCCGGGCCATCTCCTTGTACTTAACTCTCCGCCCCAGCCGTGGGACAGGGGTGTGGGTACTGTGGTCTCGCTGGGCCAGCGGCGCCATAGAACTCGCCGCCTCGTATAGACTGGGCTCGAGCCCTCAGAACTCGGGTGTCTCGCTAGCCTCTGGCCGCTGCCTTGCCTTCGCCCGGGTTTTACGTGGAGGCATAATCAGCATAGAAAGGAATTCGTTAGAGGGTCCAACCTATAACACGACTCTAAAGCACGATCTCGTAATGAGAAGAATGGAAACCAATCCTAAATATCCTATAGCCTCCTCGATTATTGGTGTGGTGCACAACACACCGATAATCAAGACTTACTAGATACGGCCTGTAGACACTTTCCGAGGATTAATCGCTCGATACCACTTTTGTCACGACTCGCCCGGCCCGTGATCGTGCCTTACCGGCACCCAAGTAGTCATACATCGAGTAACCTGAATATAAAACAAGACAGAAACAGCTTTATAAAATAAGACACGCTTTATCTGATGAAAAGCTTGCCTTTCGCATAATATAAATAACTCAAGTTTTGCGCTACATCCCAACGCATAATAGTACTACTGCACCTCTAAGGAAGTAAACAACTATGGCGGACAGGCTCCGCCATACCTCGATCGCATACAAAACTATCTACAATACAGGAGATCATACCCAAAAGTAGAGCCTCCGAGAAGATGGAGCTCCGACACCAACGCAAAGATCCTAAGGATGTGGATCTAGCACTGCCGCCTCTTACCTGCGGATGAACGCAGCCCCGGGGAGGTCAAGACAACAGTACCAAGTATGTGAAACTATAAAGTACTTAAAATGAAATCAAAGTATTTAAAACCTTTTCACAAATACAATCACAATTGCACATAGTGCCACATCACAAACAACAACAAGAATAGGAAAAGCGAATGTGTCTATTCTAGGCTGCGAATGATCGAAGCAAGGCCAATCGCCCATAGGATCATTCCCAAAGTGCCTAGTCCCGACTTCCGCACTCGCATAGGTCCCACACTGCACCGCATGAGATATTTCTCGTGATCGGGGCAGCTAACCCCAGATCCGCCTAGGCTCCCGCAGCCCGCATAGCCTCAAAAAGACCGCATAGTCTCAGCAGACCGCATAGTGAGTCCCCGCATCAGCAACGCCCGAATGATCAATCTCGAGCATACCGCTGCCCGCATAGTCTCACTGCACCGCATATGCCGATAGACCCGCATCGAGGGCAAGCCCTCGTATAACGATCAAGGGTAGGTGATACAATAACAAGACAATGGACTTACCTGTTAGCAACGTAAGCACAAAGCAAGAATGACTCCCTTACACAAAGATTACAAGACACTAACACGTAAGGCCATAACATGTCTACTTATCAAACAATCTTACTACACTTAATGTAAATCAATACAAGGCTTTTATAAACAAAACAAGTAAATGCCTTTTTATCTTCTTAAGCTATTATACCTAACTTCCCATAAAGCCAAGATAACTCTTACGCTTTTGTTTTAAAACCAAATATTTATCTTGTTAAAAATGATTCAGTATTCTTTTGAAATGTTTTCAGTTCTTTGTTATTCGGGCTTAAGCCGTGAGGCATTGCCGTAAGTATTATTCAGGCTTAAGCCGTGAGGCATTGCCATAAGTATTATTCAGGTAACACATGTACGTCTACCGTACTATATATTATAAAATATCATGCTTTAGGAAGAATCACATACCTTCTCAAATAAAACCACCGCTAAGTCAATATGTCGCACGCAGAGTCACCTATAATAGTCACAGATATCTATCAAAGATCGCTCGAGGGTCATTCTAAACAGGTGGGTTAATAATTCTTCTGAAAGTCGGGCAGGAAAACCCTACCCGGTGATCTATGTAAGTTCATCAGAAAACAGTCCTATGTGAGTACAGCTTCAATTATTCTTCTTTAAACCCTTCATCGTGATAACAACCAATTCTATTCTCGTGATATTCTTCTAAGTATCTAATACTTATTCTAATACTACAACAAAGTATTCTCTAATTCAAAAGAGGGTTAGGATTAGTTACCTCGGTAAGCCCAATAATATCCTAGATAAAGTCGCGCTGAGCAAGGTTTAGCTCCTAAGTTGTACGCTCCAGAGGCTCCATGAACCTTAGAAGTTCTTCACAACTTCTACTAAGGACTAAGGGATTTGGGCTAGGTATTTTGGGCATTATAACGGTACTAGAAGACAACTTTTCTACCAAGGGAGGGGGTAGATTTCGGCTAGCTAGGGGTAGGCCCTCGCCAAGCTTCTCGAGGGAAGGGGGTGTTGGACGAATTGCTAACAAAGGGAGAGGAAGGATTTTTAGACTTGAAAGCTTTTGTGGATGAAGAACTCTTCATCTCAAGAGGGTATTTATAGCTCAAGCCTTGGCCAACCAATGGCCAAGATGAAGACAAGTGCAAGGCAAGTGTAGGGTGAGGATTTAGGCAAGTGTCCTTGGCCAACTTGCACACAAAATATCCTACCAACTCCAAGACAAAAGAAGCCAACCCAATCGGCCCTATTGCCGTGTCAAGTCCACCAATGGAGGTGACAAGTGTCGCCTCCCGCTGGTCCAAAATGTTTCGTCTCTGAAAAATCCGCAAAAATACTAAATGACATAGTCGGAATTTTCCTACGAAAGTCGTGGAAACGCTTTCGGGAAAACGATTCTTCTAGTGTTGTGCACAAATAAAACGTCCAAGGCTAACTTTAAAGCCAAACTTTTTGTACGTATTCCCTTACGTACATACTCTGGAAATACGGGGTATAACAATATCCTTCAGTACAGGCTTTGTACAGTTTTGGGTACGGCGGGGCCTTGTTCCGTCATATTTCAGTTTAACTCCTAGAGGTCTGTATTCATACTGGATTGGACTCGTATGCGGTGTAGTGTCTTTTGTTTATGTATATACGGCGCCTTGTCGGCTTTGCCCTCGCACGACGTTGCTTTAAAAGGAAAAAAAATGAGGTGTTATTTAATTTCCGCAGTTTACTTGTATTGTTAAGGTAGAAGGGTGCCCAGGTAGGGCACCACGCCCGGGTTCGGGGTGATAGATCGCATCGAGTAGTCACCCTGAATGTCTACAGACCGTGTCTAGTAGAGTCTTGATTATCGGTGTGTTGCGCGTCACACCCATAAACAGGAGGCTACATGACATTTAAGAGTTGGTTTCTATTCTTCTCACTCTAAGATCGTGCCATAGAGCTGTGTTAGTAAGATAATTCCTCTCTGACGTATTGTTGTGTTACAGTTATGCCTCCAAGGAGGGAAACAGCCTCCTAGAAGGGCAAAGGAGTAGCAGGAGCTACTAGTCAGACTCAGAGAGTTGATAGGGCTTATGCTCAGGTTATACCGGATGTTGTTCCGCAGTTGGCGAGTTCTTCTTCGCCAGGTTTTGAGGCCCCAACACCAGAGCCTCCAGTTTCTCGATGGAGACTTTAGGGTCATGAAGGAAGCCATTATGTTATTGACCAAGATAGCGGTGCAGCTTTCGTCGCCAGGAGGTTATTCGGCCAGCATGACGGGTGTGCGGGGGCAGAGGGCCAACACGGAAATGCAGAAGAGGCTAGACCCGCTTGGTTATCCCTGAGTTTTTGGACGAGCCGCCTCAAGAATGAGTGAGATATTCGTCCCCACTACCCAAAGACATACCGCCGTAGCTCACAGGTGGAAGATTGGACCCCACAAGGTATTTAGGAGCCGGTCCAAGCTCCAGGGGTCGAGGTTCTCAGAGGAGCCGAGGATTTTCTCAGTCAAGGCCACCTTTTCCTCAGTGTTTCAGATGTGGTAAGCGTCATTCGGGGAAATGCCGTTATGGCACGGGTCTTTGTTTTTATTGTGGCCGTCCGGGCCATATTCTGAGGGTATGTCCTTTTAGAAGAAGCACCGGTGAGGTGGCTCAGCCTATGGGGCCGGTAGTTGGTTCCCTTTCCTCCACAAATGCGCCCCGGCAGGTGTTGGATGTTAGCCAGCCGTGGTGGAGGTCAGGGTGGGGTTTATAGTTCTGGCGGTCCTTCGAACCGCAGAGATGACGTGACTACTGGACAGGATCAGGAAGCGACACCGCACGGGGTTACAGGTATAGTTCGATTCTTTTGAATCATACGTGTATTGTTAGATTCAGATTTTGCCTTAGCGTATATGTTCTTCCTTTGTTGCTAGCAGTTGTAAGTGATAGTACCCCAGAGGTAGGGATACCTTGATTAGTAAAGTGAGAAGTTAAGAATGTTGACAAGAATGATAAGTGAACTGAGACTATAGTTGTGTAGAGTTCACAAGTTGTATTTACCCCGTAACAGTGTAAGACCAATAGGGAAGATTGTGCAGTAGAAATAATTTGGCCTATGTGATTTAACCTCTAGTGAATGGGAGGATAGGTGAGAAGTACTGGAGATAAGAGAGAGATTTATTTGGACTAGGAATGAGGAGTTAAGTGTAACGATGAGTCGGGTTATGGACTCATTTCGGTTAGCCAGAGTATGGAATGGGGTGATATCAGTTAGAAATAGTCTCGTTATGTGATAGGGTCCCGAGGATGCCAGGCCCAAGTTTAGTAAATCGTTGTACGAGTTTGTGGACGCGTTCCACCGGAACTAGGTCGTAAGGACCGAGAAAAGCCTTAACGGGAATGTAAGTAACAATATGGCCAAGTTGGTTAGTAACTCCAAGGATTGGAGAACAGAAACAAGATTTGAGATTTTGTACGTGTACTAGATGAGTTTGAAAGTACGAGAAAGTATGACAGGTAAGGAAAGAAAGGAACCTCTAAGGATCCCGTATTTTAGAAGACTGTAACCTTCGAGTTTGTGAGAAGGGGTAGCGGACGGAAGGTCCATTGATATGTTTACGTATGTTAGGCGATGGCCAGGTGTGGCGTCGTTAGTCTTGTGGAGTATTGATTGATAGGCATAGTATAGAGTTTATGCCGGAGTTTGTATAGCTTGGCAACCGACTAAGAACATTCGGGGACGAATGTTTCTAAGGGGGGAAGAATGTTACACCCCGTAAGTCCAGGACATGTATAAGAGAATGTACGTAAGGAAACAAGACTTGGAAATTAGTACGAAAGGAAGAATTGTTTTTCCGACGGAAAATCTTCCGAACGTCGGAAAGGAAAAATGTTCGTTGTTGAGAATTGGATTCTCCAAATGCATTATTTGAAGAGTATGGAACTTTTAACCTTATGGAAATTTATTTTTACGGATTTGGTCACGTGGGCCCACCCGAGAATTTTACATTTTGTGGGGCCCACGAGGTTCTGAATTTTATGGGCGAATGAGAGGGCGACACGTGGCACCCCCTCCATGATGTTGGACGAAATATTGCAAGGGTGTTATGGTCATTTGACCTATGTAGATGATAAGTCTTCTAAGCTTGATTTTGTTGACTAGTCAACTTGTCCACATAGGCTTAATCCTTGTGATCTTCATCTAGGCCACACATTTGTTTAAGCCTAATCCCTCCATTGTGTTTTATAAGGTTACTACTAGTGCAAGACTAGCTCATTTACACTTAGAAAAATTAGAAACCTTGTCTTGTTCTTCTCTTAGCTCTCGGGTTCAAGGTGTAACCCACAAGAAAATTTTTAGTTTGTGATCCATTAGCCACAAGACTTTAACCCAATGTCCCCAAGGGTATTGTAAGGTTATCTCAATAGAAATATTTCGGGAAAAAAACGCATTTTTACGTTAGTCGCAAGGCGGAAACTAAGGGAGTTCTTCAACTTTGAAGTTGGAACTTGAAGATGAGTTCTTCATAGGCCTCTAAGGAGTGCTTGGAGCGGATTGGAACCTAAGGAAAGGAGCTAAGAATTGCTAAGGCGCGACTTTGGAATCTTGGAAATTTTAAGGGCTTATAAAGGTATATTCTTGTCGTTTTAGCAATTAAGGTTTAATTATCATTGTAGCTATGGTTATTAGCAAGCATGAGTTATATAGTATGAAGTTTGATAAGTATTTTGACTATTGGAACCCTAATCCGAAATCTAGCATGTTTAGCTTTAAGATTGGAATTCAAGTTGATTATTAGTTTAAGTCGTCGCATGTTGAATAATGAAGGAAATTGTAGTTGTTGAAGTTGTTTATGACTAAATAACATGTTGACCTAAGAACTTGAAATTGGAAAAGGATTGGAAAAGACGTAGTGTTATTGGTTATATGTTGGCCGAGAATGGCTAGTGAAGTATTATACTATTTGGTATGAATTGTGGGGCGGAATTTTACACGTATTGTAAGGCGTGTAATCCCCTTTGTTTGGTTGTCGTTTGGAGCCTTAAATGTGGCGTGTTGGTTATTGTATTCGACCTTGAAAAAGGTGGCAAAGTGAGTAGAAACAAAGGAAGTCGCCTGCTTTTTCCGTAGAATTAGAGACCGTACACTTAGTTTTATTCTACGTTAGAGACTAGAAGTTGATAGTCTTGTTGTGACCATTATAGGTTGACACTTCTACGTACGGCGTATTCGGCTTAGCTTGTGGATTAGCCGAAAAGGTATGTGAACTATCTCCTCTTCTAGCATGATTCCTTAAGATAAAGAAAGTACGTCCTACTCCTTAAATGATCCATTCCTTGGTTGTATTTGGATTTCCTAAAGTAGAATTTGTTCTATGTACTTCCTTTGATTGTACTTTGATGTTTAAATTGTAAGTTGTGTAATCCATTGCCTTAGTGAAGTTGGATTCTTAAAAGTGAAAGTATTTTACTTAAAGTACATAGAGTCTTGAAAAGGAAGTGGTTTCCAAATCTTTTGGGCTAGTGCCTTAGTTCCAAAACCTAAAGGTCATTATAATGACTTTAGGGGAGTCAAATGAGTGATTTAATTAATTGTTTTAAAAGAGGAGAAATGACATGATTTAAGAGAAGTAACTTATTTTAAAGGAGTGAGTTACTTGAGGTTTAAAAGTAGAAGAAACTTGTTTTCTATACATTAAGAGACTTGAAGTGTTTTGAAAGTTAAGAACTTGATTTGTAAGTATGTGATACTTGGTTTTAATAGTATAAGTCTCTTGGTTATAAAAGGAATGGATATGTCTAAAACCATAAAGGGTTATAACGGCTTTATGGGAAGTTGGTTATAACGACTTTATGGAAGGTTTAGAAAGTTGTCTATTTTGATTAATCGGCATAAGTTTCCTAGTTTGTGAAAATTTGAAGTTACTTGGTTTCAAGCTTTGAAATGAGTTTCAAAAAGTATAGTAACTTACTTTGAAGAATAGACACGCCTTGATACTACGGGTGTTAGTATCTTGGGATTTTACATAAAAAGGAGTCTTTTGAAAAGAATGTACGTACGTAGTACTTTGGCCTATTTAATTGAGAATAATTCTATGTGATGCCTTGATTAGTACTTTGGCTTGATAAATTGAGAATTTGTCTAAGTGTGCCTTGATTAGTACTTTGGCTTGATAAATTGAGAATTTGTCTAAGAGTGCCTTGATAAGTACTTTGGCTTGTTAAATGAGAATTATTCTATTTGTGCCCTGATAAGTACTTTGGCTTGTTAAATGAGAATTATTCTATTTGTGCTCCGATAAGTACTTTGGCTTGTTAAATGAGAATTATTCTATTTGGGCCCTGATAAGTACTTTGGCTTGTCAAATGAGAATTTTTCTATGTGTGCCTTGATAAGTACTTTGGCTTGGTTAATTGAGAATTATTTCCATGTGTGCCTTGATAAGTACTTGGCATGATTAGTTGAGAATTGCCTATGTGTGCTGGAAATAGCAGGTTGTGTGCTATTGGGATATCGTTTCCGGGTCATTCCGGGTTTGTGGCATTTGCGATTCCGTGGAATTGCTACCCACGATGCGAGGAATACCTCACGCGGTCCGTAAGACTTATGCGGTGAAATAGTCTCACGCGGCGGCTCCACTATACGCGAAAGAATACCACGCGAGTCCGTAAGGGCTTATGCGGTGAAATAGTCCCATGCGAGAATACCTCACGCGGTCCACGCGCCTACGCGGTGAAATAGTCCCGCGAGTAGGATGGTTAAATGATCTGCGGGCGGATGGTCTGCTTTTGATCATGAGCTTCTATTTTATATCAGACGGATACTATTGTTTACTCTCATTGTTAGTAAGGCACAATGTGTTGTAATTTGATTATCATATATGTCCCGGATTTGTTTGTGTTACCACGTGGTCACGCTTACGATGTGGGATTCCGGCATGAGACCACGTGGTATTTAGGACACGAGTGGGACTTGGTGTTCATGTATCCTTATTGGTGTTATTACATCATGGATCGCGGTGAGGAAGGATTCCAGGCATGATTGATATTATAGCGTGAGACCCATAGTTATATTTGAGTAGTGACCTTGAGGCTGCGTCCCGACTTGATATGACTTCTTATGTATCAGGTATCGTAGATTGGCTATCATACATGTCTCCGCTTTGTTTAGATCATTATGATTTCATTACGCATTTCATCGCTCACATACTTGGTACATTCTTCAGATCGACCTCCTTCGGGCCGTTCACGCCGCAGGTTTAGGTACGCTGTTTGGTGATCGGCAGGTGTAGGATCCTGCTCAGGGTTTTTGGATAGCTCCCTCTATCCAGGAGTTTATCTTTTAGGTATATATCCTTCAGTACAGGCTTTGTACAGTTTTGGGTACGGCGGGGCCTTGTTCCGTCATATTTCAGTTTAACTCCTAGAGGTCTGTATTCATATGTGGGATTGGACTCATGTACGGTGTAGTGTCTTTTGTTTATGTATATATGGCAGCCTTGTCGGCTTTGCCCCTGCACGTACGGTTGCTTTAAAAGGAAAAAAAATGAGGTGTTATTTAATTTCCGCAGTTTACTTGTATTGTTAAGGTAGAAGGGTGCCCAGGTAGGGCACCAGTCACGGGCCCGGGGTTCGGGGGGTGATAGACTGGTATCAGAGTAGTCAGTCCTCGGAATGTCTACAGACCGTGTCTAGTAGAGTCTTGATTATCGGTGTGTTGCGCGTCACACCCATAAACAGGAGGCTACATGACATTTAAGAGTTGGTTTCTATTCTTCTCACTCTAAGATCGTGCCATGTATTTGTGTTAGTAAGATAATTCCTCTCCGCGTATTGTTGTATTCTGCTTATGCCTCGAGGAGGCAACAGCCGCCTAGAAGGGCAAAGGAGTAGCAGGAGCTACTAGTCAGACTCAGAGAGTTGATAGGGCTTATGCTCAGGTTATACCGGATGTTGTTCCGCAGTTGGCGAGTTCTTCTTCGCCAGGTTTTGAGGCCCCAACACCAGAGCCTCGATTTCTCGATTAAGGGAGACTTTAGGAGTCATGGGAAGCCATTATGTTATTGACCAAGATAGCGGTGCAGCTTTCGTCACAGGAGGTTATTCTCGCCGATCTGACGGGTGTATGAGGGTAGAGGCCAACACGGAAATCTGCAGAAGAGGCTAGACCGATTGGTTATCCGGTGAGTTTTGGACGAGCGCCTCGAATGAGTGAGATATTCGTCCCACCTACCCGGTACATACCGTAGCTCACGGTGGAAGATTGGACCCCACAAGGTATTTAGAGCAGGTCCCAAGCTCCGGTCGAGGTTCTCGATGAGCCGAGGATTTTCTCAGTCAAGGCCACCTTTTCCTCAGTGTTTCAGATGTGGTAAGCGTCATTCGGGGAAATGCCGTTATGGCACGGGTCTTTGTTTTTATTGTGGCCGTCCGGGCCATATTCTGAGGGTATGTCCTTTTAGAAGAAGCTGGTGAGGTGGCTCACCTATGGGCAGAGTTGGTTCCTTTCCTCCACGCGTCCCCCGGCAGGTGTTCAGATGTTAGCCAGTGGTGGAGGTCGAGTGGGGTTTATAGTTCGCGGTCCTTGAACCGCAGATGACGTGACTCTTCGGGCGAGGATCGAGCGACACCGCACGGTTAGGGTGTATAGTTCGATTCTTTTGAATCATACGTGTATTGTTAGATTCAGATTTTGCCTTAGCGTATATGTTCTTCCTTTGTTGCTAGCAGTTGTAAGTGATAGTACCCCAGAGGTAGGGATACCTTGATTAGTAAAGTGAGAAGTTAAGAATGTTGACAAGAATGATAAGTGAACTGAGACTATAGTTGTGTAGAGTTCACAAGTTGTATTTACCCGTGAATGTAAGACCATAGGGAAGATTGTGCGAGAAATAATTTGGCCTATGTGACGAACCTCTAGTGAATGGGAGGATAGGGTGAGAAGTACTGGAGATAAGAGAGAGATTTATTTGGACTAGGAATGAGGAGTTAAGTGTGACGATGAGTGGGTTATGGACTCATTTGGGTTAGCAGAGTATGGAATGGGGTGATATCAGTTAGAAATAGTCTCGTTATGTGATAGGGTCCCGAGGATGCCAGGCCCAAGTTTAGTAAATCGTTGTACGAGTTTGTGGACGCGTTCCACCGGAACTAGGTCGTAAGGACCGAGAAAAGCCTTAACGGGAATGTAAGTAACAATATGGCCAAGTTGGTTAGTAACTCCAGGGATTGGAGAATAGAAACAAGATTGGAGAGTTTGTACGTGTACTAGATGAGTTTGAAAGCACGAGAAAGTATGGCAGTAAGGAAAGAAAGGAACCTCTAAGGATCCCGTATTTTAGAAGATCAGAACCTTCGAGTTTGTGAGAAGGGGTAGCGACGGAAGGTCCATTGATATGTTTACGATGTTAGCGATGGCCAGGTGTGGCGTAGTTAGTTTTGCGGATCATTGAGTGATAGGCATAGTATAGAGATTCTGCCGGAGTTTGTATAGCTTGGCATCCGACTAAGAACTTTAGGGTACTAATGTTTCTAAGGGTGGAAGAATGTTACAACCCGTAAGTCCGGACATGTATAAGAGAATTTACGTAAGGAAACAAGACTTGGAAATTAGTACGAAAGGAAGAATTGTTTTTCCGACGGAAAATCTTAGAACGTCGGAAAGGAAAAATGTTCGTTGTTGAGAATGGATTCTCCAAATGCATTATTTGAAGAGTATGGAACTTTTAACCTTATGGAAATTTATTTTACGATTTGGTCACGCTGGGCCCACCCGAGAATTTTACATTTTTGTGCCCACGAGGTTACTGAATTTTATGGACGAATGAGAGGCGACACGTGGCACCCTCCATGATGTTGGACGAAATATTGCAAGGGTGTTATGGTCATTTGACCTATGTAGATGATAAGTCTTCTAAGCTTGATTTTGTTGACTAGTCAACTTGTCCACATAGCTTAATCCTTGTGATCTTCATCTGTGCCACACATTTGTTTAAGCCTAATCCCTCCATTGTGTTTTATAAGGTTACTACTAGTGCAAGACTAGCTCATTTACACTTAGAAAAATTAGAAACCTTGTCTTGTTCTTCTCTTAGCTCTCGGGTTCAAGGTGTAACCCACAAGAAAATTTTTAGTTTGTGATCCATTAGCCACAAGACTTTAACCCAATGTCCCCAAGGGTATTGTAAGGTTATCTCAATAGAAATATTTTGGGAAAAAAACGCATTTTTACGTTAGTCGCAAAGCGAAACTAAGGGAGTTCTTCAACTTTGAAGTTGGAACTTGAAGATGAGTTCTTCATAGGCCTCTAAGGAGTGCTTGGAGCGGATTGGAACCTAAGGAAAGGAGCTAAGAATTGCTAAGGCGCGACTTTGGAATCTTGGAAATTTTAAGGGCTTATAAAGGTATATTCTTGTCGTTTTAGCAATTAAGGTTTAATTATCATTGTAGCTATGGTTATTAGCAAGCATGAGTTATATAGTATGAAGTTTGATAAGTATTTTGACTATTGGAACCCTAATCCGAAATCTAGCATGTTTAGCTTTAAGATTGGAATTCAAGTTGATTATTAGTTTAAGTCGTCGCATGTTGAATAATGAAGGAAATTGTAGTTGTTGAAGTTGTTTATGACTAAATAACATGTTGACCTAAGAAATTGAAATTGGAAAAGGATTGGAAAAGACGTAGTGTTATTGGTTATATGTTGGCCGAGAATGGCTAGTGAAGTATTATACTATTTGGTATGAATTGTGGGGCGGAATTTTACACGTATTGTAAGGCGTGTAATCCCCTTTGTTTGGTTGTTGTTTGGAGCCTTAA
Organism: Przewalskia tangutica; assembly: GCA_029844215.1. Classification (NCBI taxonomy): domain Eukaryota; kingdom Viridiplantae; phylum Streptophyta; class Magnoliopsida; order Solanales; family Solanaceae; genus Przewalskia; species Przewalskia tangutica. Next base: position 78,117,237 of record CM056720.1, on the reverse strand, counting down.
ATGTGGCGTGTTGGTTATTGTATTCGACCTTGAAAAAGGTGGCAAAGTGAGTAGAAACAAAGGAAGTGCTGCCCGTTTTTCCGTAGAATTAGAGACCGTACACTTAGTTTTATTCTACGTTAGAGACTAGAAGTTGATAGTCTTGTTGTGACCATTATAGGTTGACACTTCTACGTACGGCGTATTCGGCTTAGCTTGTGGATTAGCCGAAAAGGTATGTGAACTATCTCCTCTTCTAGCATGATTCCTTAAGATAAAGAAAGTACGTCCTACTCCTTAAATGATCCATTCCTTGGTTGTATTTGGATTTCCTAAAGTAGAATTTGTTCTATGTACTTCCTTTGATTGTACTTTGATGTTTAAATTGTAAGTTGTGTAATCCATTGCCTTAGTGAAGTTGGATTCTTAAAAGTGAAAGTATTTTACTTAAAGTACATAGAGTCTTGAAAAGGAAGTGGTTTCCAAATCTTTTGGGCTAGTGCCTTAGTTCCAAAACCTAAAGGTCATTATAATGACTTTAGGGGAGTCAAATGAGTGATTTAATTAATTGTTTTAAAAGAGGAGAAATGACATGATTTAAGAGAAGTAACTTATTTTAAAGGAGTGAGTTACTTGAGGTTTAAAAGTAGAAGAAACTTGTTTTCTATACATTAAGAGACTTGAAGTGTTTTGAAAGTTAAGAACTTGATTTGTAAGTATGTGATACTTGGTTTTAATAGTATAAGTCTCTTGGTTATAAAAGGAATGGATATGTCTAAAACCATAAAGGGTTATAACGGCTTTATGGGAAGTTGGTTATAACGACTTTATGGAAGGTTTAGAAAGTTGTCTATTTTGATTAATCGGCATAAGTTGCCTAGTTTGTGAAAATTTGAAGTTACTTGGTTTCAAGCTTTGAAATGAGTTTCAAAAAGTATAGTAACTTACTTTGAAGAATAGACACGCCTTGATACTACGGGTGTTAGTATCTTGGGATTTTACATAAAAAGGAGTCTTTTGAAAAGAATGTACGTACGTAGTACTTTGGCCTATTTAATTGAGAATAATTCTATGTGATGCCTTGATTAGTACTTTGGCTTGATAAATTGAGAATTTGTCTAAGTGTGCCTTGATTAGTACTTTGGCTTGATAAATTGAGAATTTGTCTAAGAGTGCCTTGATAAGTACTTTGGCTTGTTAAATGAGAATTATTCTATTTGTGCCCTGATAAGTACTTTGGCTTGTTAAATGAGAATTATTCTATTTGTGCCCTGATAAGTACTTTGGCTTGTTAAAATGAGAATTATTCTATTTGTGCCCTGATAAGTACTTTGGCTTGTCAAATGAGAATTTTTCTATGTGTGCCTTGATAAGTACTTTGGCTTGGTTAATTGAGAATTATTTCCATGTGTGCCTTGATAAGTACTTGGCCTGATTAGTTGAGAATTGCCTATGTGTGCTGGAAATAGCCGGTTGTGTGCTATTGGGATATCAGTCGTTTCGGGGTCATTCCCCGGGTTTGTGGCATTTGCAGATTCCGTGGAATTGCTACCCACGATGCGAGGAATACCTCGTGCGGTCCGTAAGGACTTATGCGCGTGAAATAGTCTCACGCGGCTCCCACCTTACGCGAAGAATACCTCACGCGAGTCCGTAAGGGCTTATGCGGGTGAAATAGTCCCATGCGAGGAATACCTCACGCGGGTCCACGCGCCTACGCGGGTGAAATAGTCCTGCGAGTAGGATGGTTAAATGATATCGCGCGGATGGTCTGCTTTTGATCATGAGCTTCCTATTTTATATCAGACGATACTATTGTTTACTCATTGTTAGTAAGGCACAATGTTGTAATTTGATTATCATATATGTCCGGATTTGTTTGTGTTACCCTATGGTCATGCTTTTACGATGTGGGATTCCGGGCATGAGACCACGTGGTATTTAGGACACAGTGGGACTTGGTGTTCATGTATCCTTATTGGTGTTATTACATCATGGATCGCCGGTGAGGAAGGATTCCACGCATGATTGATATTATGGGCGAGACCCATAGTTATATTTGAGTAGTGACCTTGAGGCCCGCGTCACGACTTGATATGACTTCTTATGTATTGTGTAATCGTAGATTGGCTATCATACATGTCTCCCGCTTTGTTTAGATCATTATGATTTCATTACGATTTCATCGCTCACATACTTGGTACATTCTTCGATCGACCTCGCGGGGCCGCGTTCACGCCGCAGTTTAGGTACGCTGTTTGGTGATCGGCAGTGTAGGATCCTCGCTCGTGGTTTTGGATAGCTCCTCTATCCGTGAGTTTATCTTTAGGTATATATCCTTCAAGACATGCTTTATAGCTTTGGGTACTACGGGCCTTGTTAGCCATATTTGACTTTAACTCCTGCAGGTCCGTATTCATATGGATTGGACTCATGACGGTGTAGTGTCTTTTGTTTATGTATATATGGCGCCTTGCGGCTTTGCCCCGCATCGCATTTGCTGCTTTAAAAGGAAAAAAAATGAGGTGTTATTTAATTTCCACTTACTTGTATTGTTAAGGTAGAAGGGTGCCCGTAGGGCACTACCACGCCCGGTTCGGGGTGACATTTTGGCCGCTAATAATCGCCTCCCGGATAAGCTTCACCTTATCCATCGTCACGAACCAAGTCCGCCCGACTAATCGAACTTCTCCTACCTCGAACCAGCCTATCGGTGACTGCACTTCCTCCCGTATAAGGCCTCATAAGGCGCCATCTCGAATACTAGAATGGTAGGCATTGTTATAAGCAAACCTACAAGAGGTAAATGATCCTCCCACTACCTCGAAATCAATAACACAAGCCCGCAGATATCCTCAAGTGTCGATAGCGCGGCACCGTCCGCTACCGAGGGTGAAATGCGATCGAGACTCACCGTGTCCCTAATCCCTTCAAAAGACCTCCGGTTAGCCGAGAACGGGCTCTCTATCTCGATATAATCGACACCGACTCCGCGATCTCACAATCTCTAATATATAATCGGCTTAGTCCTCACCGAGAACGCCGTCCGACCGAAGAAAATGGGCTGATTTAACACTGCCGACAATCACAAAATGGAATCATGCTTCTCCGAGTGGTAGGTAGCCCCGTAATAAAATCCATATTTATCACCTCCCACTTCCAAGTCGGATTATCAATAGCTGCAATAGCCCACCGGGCTTTGGTGCTCAATCTTGACCTACCGACAATTAGGACATCGCAACAAAACTCGCCACGCCCTCTTCGTGCCATCCCACCAATACACACACTGAGGTCATGGTACATCTTAGTAGACCGGGTGAATAGAATAACGAGCACCGTGCCTCCCAAAATCACGACGGTCCGCACATCGGGAACACACAATCGCCCTCAAAACTTAGCACCCCATCAGCGCTACCTCAAACCGACTCTTCTTCTCAAGAGCGGCATCTCGATACCGCACTACAATCGGATCCTCATATTGTCGCCTTCACTCCTCGACGATGGAAGACTCGCAACCTCTCGAACCCGAACTCCATCACTATCGGGACCAAACAAACGAACCTCAAGGCTCGCTAGTCGACGAATCTCTCGGACCATATCCTTCTTCCCTACAGACATCGATAGACTACCCATCGACCGCGACTAAGGGCATCTGCAACTACATCGCCTTCCCCGGGTGGTATAGAATATCAACATCATAATCCTTAAGCAGCTCCAACCACCGCCTCGCCGCAAGTTCACTCCTCTCGTCAAGATATATCTGAGGCTCTTGCGGTCCGTGTAAATATCCACATGAACCCCATACAAATAATGTCTCTAGATCTTTAAGGCATGAATCATCGCCGCTAGCTCCAAATCATGTGTGGGATAGTTTTTCTCGTGCTTCCTGCCGCCGAGATGCGTAGTTATAACTCGCGACCTCGATCTTCCGCGGCCTCGTTTCTTCCGCCGCAGCCTACAATCGGCCGCTGGCGCGCGACTCGCTCGCAGCCGCGCTGAGACCCCGACCGCAGCCTGCACTCCGAACCACGGTATAACAGCCGCCATCCAAAACTCACCGGATAACCAACCGTCTCAGCGCTCTTACACCGATCTCCGCTGCCTCTACCCTCTGTACACTGCCTCAGACCGCCGAATAACTTCCTCGCCGTGAAATCAGAGCACCGTTATCTTGGTCAATAACATAATCGCTTCCTTATGACTCCTATAGTCTTCCTAACTGGGAAACTGGAGGCTCGCATCGGGCCTCAAAACCGGGCGCAGAAAACTTGTCGATCGCTGACAACATCCGGATACCGCGGCATAAGCCCTATCAACTCTCGAGTCCGACCGTAGCTCTCGCATCGATTTGCCCTTCGCGCTGTTTCTCCTCGAGGCATAGCCAGAACTTAATAATACGCCGAGAGGAATTATCTTAATAACACATTTCTATGGCACGATCTCGAGTGAGAAGAATAGAAACCAACTCCTAAATGTCTGTAGCCTCTCGTTTATGGGCGTGGCGCGCAACACACCGATAATCAAGACTTTACTAGACACGGCGTAGACATTCCGAGGATCGATCGCTTTGATACCACTCTCACGCCCGAACCTGCCGTGACTAGTGCCCTACCTGGGCACCCTTTTACTTAACTGACACAAGTAAACTGCGGAACTAAACAACACCTCATTTTTTTTAAAACCAATGAACATGCAAGGGCAAAGCCGACAAGTCCGCCATATAATATACATAATTAATGACACTACATCGCATACGCAGTCCAATCACATATGAATACATGCACTCTAAGAGTTTTATCGACATATGACGACAAGGCCCCGCCGCATCCATAATTGTACAAAAGCTCAGACAAGGAACTATACCAAAATGATAAACTCACGAAGATGGAGCTTATCCAAAACTATGAGGTGGTCCTACACTGCAGATCACCAAACTGCATTACCTAAACTCATGCAGATGAACGCACTTCAAGGAGGTCAGTACGAAGAATGTACCAAGTATGTGAAACAGTAAGTACTGTAATGAAATCACAACAGTCTATACAAAACAAGAGACATGTATGATAGACAAACTAGAGTACACAATACATAAGCAGTCATATCAAGTCAGGGACGCATTCCCTGGAAGTCATTACTCAAATATAACCATGGGTCTCACGCCCATAACATCAATCATGCCCGTGGAATCCTTCCTCACTGTCGGCAGTCCATGATATAACATAATATCAATAAGCACACTGAGCCTTGCAAACATGAGAGTAATGCAATTCTTTTACCTTTTTAAGTTATACTTTTAACAATGAGACCAACTGTTCCACTTTAAGTCATATACACACTGCACCCTTTCATTAATGAAATAACTACCATTTCAAAACATGAAGGTCGTGCCAATGCCAGGGTCAACCAACCTCTGTGTTATAATGAAACCTATCATAGGACTATTTCACCCGCTTAGGTCATGTGGACCCGCAATGAGTCATCGGTACACGATACTCGCATCACGGATAGCTAATCCATGGCTTATATATATATCCCGGGAATTTAACCCGCCCGAGTCAAATACCGACCACGCGAGTGTGTACCACTCACCCCTACGTGAGCTAACCCATGGTATCCTTGAAACAAGTTGTCGGCCCTTTATGGAGGGACGCGGAGATGTGGAAATATGACACTTGCACGAATGTCTATATGAGCAACCCATATGCAAGCAAACCAAGACAAAACCATGACTTTCACACCAAGACAATACTATGCCTTTCCTTTTTACATAAACCAAGATAATACCATGCCTTCTTTTTACATAAACCAAGACAATACCATGCCTTCTTTTTTACATAAACCAAGAAAATTACTATGCCTTCTTTTTACATAAACCAAGACAATTACCATGCCTTCTTTTTACATAAACCAAGACAATTACCATGCCTTATTTAAGCAAGCCAAAGTACTATCAAGGCACACATAGAATAATTCTCAATTAAACAAACCAAAGTACTATCAAGGCACAAATATAATAGTTTTCATTTAAACAAGCCAAGGTACTACGTACGTACATTCTTTTCAAAAGACTCTTTTTTATATAAAACCCCAAGATACTAACACCCGTAGTATCAAGGCATGTCTATTTTTCAAAATAAGTTACTATACCTTTTGTAAATTCATTTCAAGGCTTGAAACCAAGTAACTTTAATTTTTACAATCTAGGAAACTCATGCCTATCAACCAAAATAGACAACTCTCTTAACCTTCCATAAAACCATTATAACCAACTTCCCATAAAGCTGTTATAACCCTTTATGGTTTTAGACAAATTTATTCTTTTTATATCCAAGGGTTCACAACCAACTTCTCTTCCACTTCCAATCCAATCTTGTGAAAACGACTTAGGTTTTCGCCTTGCGACTAACGTGAAAACGTCGTTTTTTCCGAAATCTTTCTATTGAGATATCCTTACATTACCCTTAGGGACCTTGGGTTAAAGTCTTGTGAATAATGGAACAAAATTACAAAAATTTTGTGTGGGATTGTGTTACACCCCGTAAGTTCAGGACATGTATAAGTGAAGGTACGTAAGGAACACAAGACTTGGAAATTAGTACGAAATGAAGAATTGTTTTTCCGACGGAAAATCTTCCGGACGTCGGAAAGGAAAAATGCCCGTTGTTGAGAATTGGATTCTCAAAATATATTATTTGAAGAGTATGGAACTTATATTCATATGGAAATTCATTTTTTTACGGATTTGGTCACGTGGGGCCCACCCGAGGAATTTTACGTTTTGCGGGGCCCACGAGGGTTACAGAATTTTATGGACGAATGAGAGGGTGACACGTGGCACCCCCTCATGTGGTCTTGGTCGAAATGTTGCAAGGGTAAAATGATCATTGACCATGGTAGAAGATAAGTCTTCCAAAGCTTGATATTGTTGACAAGTCAACTTGTCCACCTAGGCTTGATCCAAGTGAAACTCATCCTAGCCTCACATTTGTTTAAGTCTTGGCCCTTCATTGTGTTATATATACTAGGCTAGTGCAAGACAAGGTCTTCCAACACTTAGAATTATTTCACAACATTTTTCTTGTTCTTGAGGCTCACGGGTTTGGACAATTTGTGCACACAAAATTTTTAGTTTGTTGTCCAATATTCACAAGACTTTAACCCAATGTCCATAAGGGTTTTATAAGGATATCTCAATAGAAGGATTTCGGAAAAACGGCGTTTTCGTATTAGTCGCAAGGCGGAAACTTAGGGAGTTCTTCAACTTTGAAGTTGAAACTTGAAGATGGGTTCTTCTTAGGCCTCTAAGGAGTGCTTGGAGCGGATTGGAACTTAAGGAAATGAGCTAAGAATTGCTAAGGCGCGACTTTGATTGTTGGAAATTTTAAGGGCTTGGAAAGGTATAAATTTTGTCGTTTTAGCAATTAAGTTTACTTATTGTCAGAGATATGGTTATTAGCAAGCATGAGATTTATATTATGTAGTTGGATTAGTATATTGGCTATTGGAACCCTAACCAAAACTAGCATGTTAGCCTTAAGACTATAATTCAAGTTGATTATTCGTTTAAGTCGTCGCATGTTGTGTAGGAAGGAAATTGTAGTTGTTGAAGTGGTTTATAACTATATAACATGTTAGGCCTTAGAACTTGGAATTTGAAAAGGATTGGAAAAGACTTTGAATTGTTAGTATGTAGTTGCCCGAGAATGGCTTGGAGTTTTAAACTACTTGGTATGAATTGTGGGGCGGAATTTTACACGTATTGTAAGGCGTGTAATCCCCTTTGTTTGGTTGTTGTTTGGAGCCTTAAATGTGGCGTGTTAGTTATTGTATTCGGCCTTGAAAAAGGTGGCAAAGTGAGTAGAAACAAAGGAAGTGCTGCCCGATTTTCCGTAGAATTAGAGACCGTATACTTAGTATTATTCTACGTTAGAGACTAGAAGTTGATAGTCTTGTTGTGACCTTTATAGGTTGACACTTCTACGTACGGCGTATTCGGCTTAGCTTGTGGATTTAGCCGAAAAGGTATGTGAACTATCTCCTCTTCTAGCATGATTCCTAAAGATAAAGAAAGTACGTTCTACTCCTTAAATGATCCATTACTTGGTTGTACTTGGATTGCCTAATATAGAATTTGTTCTATGTACTTCCTTGATTATACTTTGATGTTTAAATTGTAAGTTGTATAATCCATTGCCTTAGTGAAGTTTGGATTCTTAAAGAGTGGAAGTATTTTACGTAAAGTACGTAGAGTCTTGAAAAGGAAATGATTTCCAAATCTTTTGGCTAGTGCCTTAGTTCCAAAAACCTAAAGGTCATTATAATGACTTTAGGAAAGTCAAAGGAGTGATTTACTTAATTGTTTTAAAAATAGGAGAAATGACATGATTTAAAGAGAAGTAACTTGTTTTAAAAGGTGTGAGTTACTTGAGGTTTAAAAGTGGGAGGAACTTGATTTCTAAAAGAAAAGAGACTTAAGAATTTGAAGTGTTTTGGTTTAAAAGAAAGGCATGGTCTTGTCTTAAATTTGTTTAAAACATAAAGTGTTATAATAGCTTTATGGGAAGTTAGTTATAACGACTTTATGAAAACAAAAGAATGGTTTTATTATTGGATTTAAAATGGTAACTTGATTTTGGGAAAAGATGAGTAACTTGAGTTTAAAAGTATAAGTAACTTATTTTCAAATATCGAACTTTTCTTGAGAAAAATATAAGTTGGCTTGGTTTTAAAAGGTAGGAGTACCTTGATCTTAAAAGAGTTAGTTACTTGGGTTTTAAAAGTATACTTGGCATCGTTTTAAAAAGTGTAAGCCACTTGGTTTAAAAAGTAGAAAGTACTTGATTTAAACATGAACGTGTTTGGTACTACGGATAATAGTATCGAGTTGTTTTACGTAAAAAGTGATCTTTTGAAAGGATTAATGATGTAGTACTTTGGGGTTAAAACCCGACTTTGACATAAAAAGAAAGTACCTCGAGTTGTGTGTGACTTGCCTATGTTTGCGTGTGATAGCCTTGTTGTGCATGTGTTGTATCCTTATGTTACCGCGTCTCATGGAGGGCTGGCCATGTTGTTCTTGATAGATGGACTCATCGACACGTCGGGTGGCCCACTGTATGGTTCCATTAGGATTGTTGTTCCACGGACTAGCTCTCCATAAGGTTTTATCGATTCGGTATTGGTATCCGTGGTTGGCTTGACTTGCCCCGCCTCGTGGTTGATTCGCCTTGGTACTGGTAGTTAGCCTTCGCGACTTGCCCCGCTCGCTTTAGCGACGGTCTCGTGACACGACCTGCACCGTAGTTAGCCTCAGATTGCCTGGCCACCACGCGACACGGCCTTGGTACCTAGTAGTCGGCTTTCGTACTTGCCCCGTGTCAGCTTCGTGGTTTAGTTGTATGGTATTGTTAGTACGGCTTTGGTATCTGGTAGTTGGATTTCGTACTTGCCCCGGTCAGTTGATGATGCGACTTTGGTATCCGTAGTTAGCTCAGACTTGCTTCAGACGGTTTTATGACACAGTGAGACTCGTGTCATGTGTACTTTGGTGTTGTTCTATCATAGACCGCGGCAGTGAGGAAGGAACTCCACGCCACGATTGACGCGGGCGTGAGACCCATGGTAATATTTTGAGTGATGACTTGGAGGGCATGAGTCCCTGACTTGACGTGACGGCTTATATATTGTGAACTGTAGTTTGGTTATCATACATGTCTCCTATTTTATATAGACTGTTATGGTTTCACTTACAGTACTTACTGTTTCACATACTTGGTACATTCTTCGCATCGACCTCGCCGTGGCCGCTCATGCCGCAGGTTTAGGTACGATGTTTGGTGATCGGCAGGTGTAGGACCCTGCTCAGAGTTTTGGATTGCTCCTTCTGTTCGGGAGTTATCTTTTTGGTATGAGTTCCTTCAGTACAGGCTTTTGTACATTTATGGGTACGGCGGGGCCTTGTCCCATCATAGTTCAATAACTCTTAGAGGTCTGTATTCATACGTGGATCGACCTACGGTGTAGTGTCTTTTGTTTATGTATATACGGCCTTGTCGCTTTGCCTTGCACGATGTTGGTTTTAAAAAAAAGAGGTGTTATTTAATTTCGCAGCTTTACTTAGTTGTTATGTAGAAGGGTGCCTGTAGGGCACCACCACGCCCGGGTTCGGTGTGACAGAGTGGTATCGAGCAATCTTCTGAACGTCTACAGATCGTGTCTAGTAGAGTCTTGATTATCGGTGTGTTGCGCGCCACACCCATAAACAGGAGGCTACAGGACATTTAATGTTACACCCTGTAGTTCCATAGTATGTATATGAGGACGTACGTACGAGAATACGACATTAAGATTGGAAAGGAAGAAAGATGTGATTTTTCACTTAAAAGTTTCCGAATTTTGAGAAGGAAAATGTTCATTAATGGGAATTGGATTCGATTTGGTATTCGGACTTTTGGAATATTTGAGAAATATGGAATTTTATTTCCGAAATTGGTCATGGGCCCACTGAGAATTTACGCTTTATGTGGCCCACTTTATTTTCGGATTTTTGGCATTGCGGATATTTTTCGAAGATGAAATATTTTGACGAGTAGGGGGCGAAACATGGCACCCCCATGTGGCTCATTGGCCGAAAAATTGTGGGACCATACGGACACTGACGTTGGGGACAAGTGGCAAGCCACTTGTCCCATTTTTGTAGTGGACATTTGCAGGCAAATTACCCACACACTTGGACCCAATCTTCACCATACACTTGCGTAGATCTTGCCATTGATTTCTCTATAAATACCCCCTTAATGCAAGACTTCTTCATCCACACTTAGAGTTTCCAAGTCTTGAAAAATTCCTCCCTTTCCTTGTGAGCTCTCTACCAATGGGCTGAAATTGTGAGCTAAAGTTGTCCAAAAATTCTTAAAGTTTTAAGTGTTCTTCCGTAGAGTGTTAGGAAGATTGTGTACCAAGAGTTGGAAATATTTCACACCCTAGCCTAGAAACCTTACCTTGGCCAAACTTGCCATAGTTTTAGCCTAAGTGTTTCTTCACTTTTGAGTCGATCTGAAGAGAAGTTGTTTAGAAACTTCTAAGGGTTGCTCTGAGCGGTTGGAGCATAAGGAATCGGAGCTAAGCATTGCTCAGATCGACTTATAATCTTGGATAATTTTGGGCTTATCGGTAATGATCTACGCCCCCTATCAGAATCGGATATTACATGTCAGAGTAATGTATAGTTGAGTATACTATATGTAGAATGATTATGGAAAAGAATTGAATCGTATTTACATAGGATCAGATTTACAAAGAGACTTGTAGTATTATCGTGGTAGAATTGTACACGCCCGTTAGACGGTAACCCCGGATTATTGGTTCGTAACGCCTCGCTGGATGAGGAGATTTATGTGGTCATGCGGGGAGGTGCCACGAGTTTTCCGTAGAATAAGGAATCTTGTATCTAGAATTATTCTACAAGAGATCTAGAGGTTGATAGACGTTTTGTGGCCTTTTAGGTTGAAGTACTACGAGTAGCGATTCTACTCGGGCGGTGGAAAAGGCGCAGCGCGTTAGAGCACGCGAGCGCTTTGCTAATTGTCGATAATCGCCGCGAGGTATGTGAACCTCTTCCTATCTTTTCTAGCATGATTGTTGTGAACTATGTAGTACGTGACGACGTGCTAAGTGAATTTGGTTGGTTTATTGATTTTAAAAGATAAAGGACTTGACTTATATTTGACTTGATATAATATGTGAAGAACTTGAATCAGGTAGAAAGTTGTGAAATCTCATTCGCGAGTAATGAGTATTTGGTCTTTAAAAGGAACTTGATTGCTAAAAGAAAAGAGACTCGAGGAATCAAGAGTTTTTGGTTTAAAAGAAAGACATGATTTTGTCTTAAATTGTTTAAAACATAAAGTGTTATAACACTTTATGGGAAGTTAGTTATAACGACTTTATGAAAGCAAAAGAATGGTTTTATCATTGGTTTTAAAATGGTAATTTGATTTAAGTATAGGTTACTTGTTTTGAAAAGAGTAAGTATTCGAGTTTTAAAGAGTATATTTGATGTTGTTTTAAAAGAAAGGCACTTGGTTTAAAAGTATAGAGTACTTGATTTTAAAGTCTTGTAAAGGTTTTTACGAAAGTAAAGTAATTTGGTTTGAAAAGGAAATGTGTTTTGATACTACGAGTATTAGTATCTTTACGTAAAAGAGGTCTTTTGAAAGAAAGAAAGTAGGTATTATTTTTTGGGTTTGGAACCCGTATTTTTGACATAAAATGAAAGTACCTTGAGTCATGTGTAACTTGCCTATGTTTGCGTGATAGCCTTGTCGTGCTAATATTGTATTTCTATACCACCGCTGGCTCTCGATGAGGCCGCTGATTTGTTATGATCTTACTTGGACGCATCGGCAGTGACGAGGATTCCACGCGCGCCTCGCTGATAGCGTTATTCCATAGACTAGCTCTCCACGAGGTTTTACCGATTCGGCTGTATCCGTGGTTGGCTTTCGACTTGCCCCGCCTCGTGGATGATTCGCCTCGTACTCGTAGTTAGCCTTCACTTGCCCTGCTCGCTTTAGTGACGTAAGTCTCGTGATACGCTCGTATCCGTAGTTAGCCCTCAGATTGCCTTGGCCACCACGCGACACGCTTTGGTATCCGTAGTCGCCGATTTGCCCCGTATTAGCTTCGTGGCGGTCTCGTGATACGCCTTGGTATCCGTAGTTAGCTCAGATTTGCCCTGGCCGCTACGTGACACGCTTTGGTATCCGTAGTCGGCTTTCAGACTTGCCCCGTGACGCCTTCAGAGTTTGTCAGATAGTATTGCTGTACGGCTTGTATCCGGTAGTTGGCTTTGTACTTGCCTGGCCGCTTGACGATGCGGCTTTGTATCCGTAGTTAGCCTTCAGACTTGCCAGACGGTTTTATGACACAGCGGACTCGTGTTCATGTACTTCTTGGTGTTATTATATCATGATCGCCAAGCAGCGTAAGGTATTCCACGCATGATTGACGCTGGGCGCGAGACCCATAGCTATATTCGAGTGATGACTTTGAGGGCGTGAGTCCCTGACTTGACGTGACTGCTTACATATTATGCACTTTAGTTTGGTTATCATATATGTCTCCTGTTTTATATAGACTACTATGATTTCATTTACAATATTTTCGCCACATACTGGTACTTGCATCGACCTCTCGGCCGCTCATGCCGCAGTAGAGGTATATTGCCAGGATCCTCGCCATAGGATCACGTCAAAGATTTTGGGAAGCTCCGCTTTCTCCGAGGCTTATCTTTGTATAGTCCCCGCCAGTGTAGTTACTTGTACATTCGTGGTATATGGGCCCGTCTCCGTCATAGTTATGGTTACATTCTTAGAGGTCTGTAGTAATCACAGTGTGGTTTGTAAAAGGATTTAACTATTCAAGCTTTTAGTTATTTATACAAGGGTAACCGCTTTGGTCAGTCTGCTTTATTATCATATCTCTTGTTTCATGTTTAAGTTTTTATTTCCGCTGATTTTCTCTGATGTTGTATCACTAGGGTGCCCGGGGTAAGGCACAAGTCATGGGCCCGGGATCGAGTCGTGACATTTAGGAGTTGGTTTCTATTCTTCTCACTCTAAGATCGTGCCATAGAGCTGTGTTAGTAAGATAATTCATCTCTGACGTGATTTTGTGTTACAGTTATGCCTCCAAGGAGAGCAATAGCCGCCTGTAGTGGCAAAGGAGTAGCAGCCACTACTAGTCGACTCGAGAGTTGATAGGCTTCAGGCCTGTGGGTATACCAGATGATGTACCACGCCGCATGAGTTCTTCTCGCGCCATGTTTCGAGACCACAGCACAGAGCCTACAATTTCTCGCCAGGGAAGACTTTAGGGTCACGAAGGAAGCCATTATGTTATCGACCAAGATAGCAAGTACTACGCTTCTCACAGGGTTATTCGCCAGCATGACAGTGTGTACAGAGGTAGAGGCCAACGCGAGATCTCAAGGTAAGAGGCTAGGACCGGCTGGTTATCCCTGAGTTTGGACGAGCCGCCTCAAGAATGAGGATATATTCGCCCACCTACCCAAGACATACCCCGCAGCTCACGTGTGGAGTTTGGACCCCACAAGGTATTTAGAGCGGTCCGAGCTCCGTGGGTCGAGGTTCTCAAAGCGAGCAGGATTTTCTCACGAGGCCACTTATTCCTCGTTGTTTCCATCAGTAAGCGCCATTTGGGGAAATGCCATCTCGCACAGTGTGTTTGTTATTATTGGGCCGCCCGCCATATACCGAGGGTATGTCCTTTGTAGCGGGCACCGGTGATGTGGCTCACCATGAGGCCGATGGTCGGTTCCTTCCTCCACAACGCTGTGTCCCCTGCAAGGGTGTTCGATGTTAGCCACCGTGGTAGAGGTCAGGTGGAGTTTATAGTTCCGGCGGTCCTTCAACCGCATAGATGACGCGATCATCGGGAAGGATCGTAGCGACATCACATGTGGTTACAAGTATATTTCGATTCTCTTGAATCATACGTATCATTGTTAGATTCAGAATTTACCCTAGCGTATATGTTTTCCCTTTATTGCAGAGTTGTAAAGTGATAGTACCCTGCAGGCAGTGGATACCTCGAGTAGTAAAGTGAGAAGTTAAGAATGTTGACAAATGGTAAGTGAACCGAGACTATAGTTGCGCAGAGTTCACACGCACTGCCCCATGACGTTGTAAGACCAATAGGAAGAATGTACGTAGAAATACTTCACCTATGTGACAAACCTCAGTGAATAGGGATAGTGAGAAGTACCTCGGATAAGAGAGAGATTTATTTCGCACTAAGAATGAGAAGTTGGCATGACGACGAGTCGGGTTATGGACTCATTTCGGTCAACCAGTAGTATGGAACGGGGTGATGTCGTCAGAGAGGTCCCGCCATGTGATAGGGTCACGGCGATGCAAGGCCCAAGTTTAGTTAATCGTTGTACGAAGTTCGTGGACGTTGCTCCACCTAACTAGGTCGTAAGGACCGGTAAGAGCCTTAACGGAATGTAAGTAACTATATGGCCAAGTTTGGATAGTAACTCAAGGATTGAGAAGAGAAACAAAATTTGAGATTTTGTACGCAGATGAGTTTGAAAGTACGCAGAAAGTATGACAAGTAAGGAAAGAAAGGAACCTCTATGATCCCGTTTGGGAAAGACAAGAACCTTCGAGTATGCGAGAAGGACACGACGGAAGGTCCATTATTATGTTCACGTATGTTGTGGTGTCCATGTGTGGCATCGCTGGTCTTGTGCAGCTTTGATCGACAGCATAGTATGAGTTTACGCCGAGTTTGTATAGCTTGATAATCGACTAAGAACATTCGGGACGAATGTTTCTGGCGGAAGAATATTACACCCCGTAAGTTCGTGACATGTATAAGTGAAGGTACGTAAGAACACAAGACTTGGAAATTAGTACGAAAGGAAGAATTGTTTTTCCGACGGAAAATCTTCCTGACGCCTGAAAGGAAAAATGCTTGTTGTTGAGAATCGATTCTCAAAATATATTATTTGAAGAGTATGGAACTTATATTCATATGGAAATTCATTTTACGGATTTGGTCACGTGGGCCCACCGAGGAATTTTACATTTCATGGCCACGAGGGTTACGGAATTTTACGGACGAACGAGAGAGTGACACGTGGCACCCTCACGTGGTCTTGGTCGAAATGTTGTAAGTGGTAAAATGGTCATCGACCATGGTAGAAGATAAGTCTTCCAAAGCTTGATATCGCTGACAAGTCAACTTGTCCACCTAGGCTCGATCCAAGTGATACTCATCCTAGCCTCACATTTGTTTAAGTCTCGCCCTTCATCAGGTTATATATACTAGGCTAGTGCAAGACAAGGTCTTCCAACACTTAGAATTATTTCACAACATTTTTCTGTTTCGAGGCTCACTGTTTGGACAATTTGTGCACACAAAAATTTTAGTTTGTTGTCCAATATTCACAAGACTTTAACCCAATGTCCATAAGGGTTTTAAAAGGATATCTCAATAGAAGGATTTCGAAAACGGCGTTGTATTAGTCGCAAGGAAAACTTAGGAGTTCTTCAACTTTGAAGTTGAAACTTGAAGACGGGTTCTTCTTAGGCCTCAAGGAGTGCTTGGAGCGGATTGGAACTTAAGGAAATGAGCTAAGAATTGCTAAGGCGCGACTTTGATTGTTGGAAATTTTAAGGGCTTGGAAAGGTATAAATTTTGTCGCTTTAGCAATTAAGTTTACTTATTGTCAGAAGCTATGGTTATTAGCAAGCATGAGATGTATATTATGTAGTTGGATTAGTATATCGCTATCGAACCCTAACCAAAACTAGCATGTTAGCCTTAAGACTATAATTCAAGTTGATTATTCGCTTAAGTCATCGCATGTCAGGTAGAAGGAAATCAGAGTTGAAGTGGTTTATAACTATATAACATGTTAGGTCTTAGAACTTGGAATTTGAAAAGGATTGGAAAAGACTTTGAATTGTTAGTATGTAGTCGTCGAGAATGGCTCGGAGTTTTAAACTACTTGTATGAATCATGGGGCGAATTTTACATGTATTGTAAGGCGGTAATCCCTTTGTTTGGTTGTTGTTCGAGCCTTAAATGTGGCATGTTGGTTATTGTATTCTACCTTGAAAAATGTGGCAAAGTGAGTAGAAACAAAGGAAGTGTCGCCGATTTTCCGTGAGAATTAGAGACCGTGATACTTAGTATTATTCTACGTTAGAGACTAGAAGTTGATAGTCTTGTCATGGACCATTATAGGTTGACACTTCTACGCACGCGATTCGGCTTAGCTTGTGGATTTAGCTAAAAGGTATGTGAACTATCTCCTCTCTAGCATGATTCCTAAAGATAAAGAAAGCACGCTCTACTCCTTAAAAGATCCATTCCTCGTTGTACTTGGATTGCCTAATATAGAATTTGTTCTATGTACTTCCTTGATTATACTTTGATGTTTAAATTGTAAGTTGTATAATCCATTGCCTTAGTGAAGTTTGGATTCTTAAAGAGTGGAAGTATTTTACGTAAAGCACGTAGAGTCTTGAAAAGGAAATGATTTCCAAATCTTTTGGCTAGGCCTTAGTTCCAAAAACCTAAAGGTCATTATAATGACTTTAGGAAAGTCAAAGGAGTGATTTACTTAATTGTTTTAAAAATAGGAGAAATGACATGATTTAAAGAGAAGTAACTTGTTTTAAAAGGTGCATGAGTTACTTGAGGTTTAAAAGTGGGAGGAACTTGATTTCTAAAAGAAAAGAGACTTAAGAATTCAAGTGTTTTGCTTAAAAGAAAGGCACTGCCTTGTCTTAAATTTGTTTAAAACATAAAGTGTTATAATAGCTTTATGGGAAGTTAGTTATAACGACTTTATGAAAACAAAAGAATGGTTTTATTATCGATTTAAAATGGTAACTTGATTTTGGGAAAAGATGAGTAACTTGAGTTTAAAAGTATAAGTAACTTATTTTCAAATATCGAACTTTTCTTGACGAGAAAATATGTTGGCTTGGTTTTAAAAGGTAGGAGTACTGATCTTAAAAGAGTTAGTTACTTGGGTTTTAAAAGTATACTTGGCATCGCTTTAAAAGTGTAAGCCACTTGGTTTAAAAAGTAGAAAGTACTTGATTTAAACATGAACGTGTTTGGTACTACTGATAATAGTATCGAGTTGTTTTACGAAAAGAGATCTTTTGAAAGGATTAATGTATGTAGTACTGGGGTTAAAACCCGACTTTGACATAAAAATAAAGTACCTTGAGTCGCGCGTGACTTGCCTATGTTTGCAGGTGATAGCCTTGTTACGCATGTTGTATCCTTATGTTACCGCGTCTCACGGAGGGCCTGGCCATGTTGTTCTTGAAAGACGGACTCATCGACACGCTGGGTGGCCCACGGTATGGTTCCATTAGATTGTTGTTCCACGGACTAGCTCTCCACGAGGTTTTACCGATTCGCCTTGGTATCCGTGGTCAAGCTTTCGACTTGCCCCGCCTCGTGGATGATTCGCCTGCACTGGTAGTTAGCCTTCGTGACTTGCCCCGCTGGCTTAGTGACGGTCTCCGACACGCCTTGTTACCGGTAGTTAGCTCAGATTGCTGCCGCCACGTGACACGGCTGGTACCGTAGTCGGCCAGACTTGCCCGCGCGCCTTCGTGGTTTAGTTGTATGGTATTGTTAGTACGGCTTTGGTATCCGTAGTTGGCTTTCGATTGCCCGTTGATGACGCGCTTTGGTATCCGTAGTTAGCCTTCAGATTCTTGCTCAGACGGCTTTTATGACACATGTGAGACCGTGTCATGTGTACTCGGTGTTGTTCTATCATGATCGCCAGCTGAGGAAGGAATTCCACGCACGATTGACGTCATGGGCGCGAGACCCATGGTTATATTTTGAGCGATGACTGAGGCACGAGTCCTCGACTTGACGTGACGACTTATATATGTGAATCGTAGTTTGCTTATCATACATGTCTCCGCTTAATATAGACTATTATGGTTTCACTTACAATACATAATCGCTTCACATACTTGGTACATTCTTCGCATCGACTTCTCGGGCCGCTCACGCCGCAGTTTAGGTACGCTGCTTGGCGATCGGCAGTGTAGGACCGCCGTAGTTTCGATAGCTCCTTCGCTCGAGTTATCTTTTGGTACGAGTTCCTTCAAGATGTGCTTTGTACATTTACGGTACACGGGCCTTGTCCCGCCATAGTTCAAGAACTCTGCAGGTCCAGATTCATACGTGGATCGACTCACGACGGTAGTGTCTTTGTTTATGATATATGGCAGCCTTGTCGGCTTTGCCCTTGCACGATGCTGGTTTTAAAAAAAAAAAGAGGTGTTATTTAATTTCGCAGCTTTACTTAGTTGTTAAGGTATGGTGCCTGTGTAGGCACCACCACTGCCCGGTTCGGGTGACAGATCACGGTGAACCCGAGAGCATTCTTAATGCAAGACTAGTGTGAAATTTTTCTAAGTGTCGAGACTTAGTCTGCACTAGATAGTATATATAACACAACGAGGGCTTAGATTGCAACACTGAGTGGCTAGATGAAGGAAATTAATTAATTAGCTGCCGACAAGTCGACTGGTCAATATTCTCAAGCTCAAGACTTATTCATCCACAATGGTCAAATGACCATTTTACCCTTGCATAAAATCGCCCAAGACTACGTGGGAGGTGCCACGGTCGCCTCTCATTCGCCCATAAAATTTTATAACCTCGGGCCCCACAAACGAAAATTCCTGTGGGCCCCACGCGATCAAATCCAGAAAATAAATTTCCATAATGATAATAAGTTCCATACTCTTCAAATAATACATTTTGAAAATCTAATTCTCCTCAACGCATTTTTCCTTTTCCGACGTTTCTAAGATTTTCCGCTTTAAAAATAATTCTTCCTTTCGCATCAATTTCAAGTCTTCGTGTTCCTTACGCATATCTCTCTTATACATGTCCCGACTTACGGTGTTACATCGGCACGAGGGACTGGTTCGGGAAGGCATGCATTATCCCATACGACATGCGAGGTCGGCCCTTCTCATATGTATCGCTGGCTGGTCGATTCCATGTCTGGAACATAAGCTGCAAATAAGTGATCCATGTCCCAACCCACCTGTAGTTACCAACCTACTGGTTTCTCTAATGTTTTGCAATATTTCCTTCCCAACGTCAATCGTATTCCCTAACATGATTCCATATATCATTTTTATTCTATCCGCCGCACTCGTGAAGCGCATCACGGAATTAAAGTGACATCGATTTAAATATAACCAACCCGTCGCTGTTTTGTTAAACCGATATCCGCCACCTCTTGATCCATTTCGCAATATCATACTCACTCTGTGGTAGCATAATATGCCATGACGATATCCCAGTCGATGTTGTTGGCGTCTCTAGACCAAGTTCTGAAATAGCTTCGATCATCGCCTCTTTCTTCAACGTCGGCTGTTCTTAATAGCTCATTCACCACTTCGGCCGTCACAGGCACATACTGTCCTCTCACAAAGCATATACCATTTACCCTCTCTAGAAAGTTAGCATAAAATTATTTCACCATTACGGTGTTCTGTGGTGCTATTCTTTCCGGATTAACAAATATCTTCCACCCCATGACCTCTATCATCGCCCGAATAGGCTCATAGGCATCACCCTCCTCAAATGACTCCCTTTGGTACTCCATTCCTCTATCAGGGATCAAGGGTCTAGTACTAAGTTTGTAAAATCTATCTTCTGTTTTTTGACTGACAAACCTAATAGTATCATATTGAGGGATGGAGGTGGATGTGGAAGCTCTCCTCTTCTTGGCAGACATATTTAGATAAATTTGGCAGCGTTTCCTTTGTTTCAGTGATATTACCCAGCAACTATCAATCAAACCAATCAACACACAGTGTAGTCAGCAAGCTACAACACTCTTCAACCACCAAACTTCACTCAAAGCACCGGTACAACACCCCACGCTCACTAAGTATAATCTTCCACAAAATTTTCACACCCAACTTCAAAGACGCCACCTACTATCCACTAATAAAGCACCTCCCAAACCTATTACCTCCCGATTGTATCAAGATTTCAAGAAAAGTGATAAAGGTTACCTGACGAGTGTTCTTCAAGATTTTCTAGTTCCTAATGATGTATCGAGGCATTGAACGAGGTTGTTGTTTTAGATGGCTAAGGGTGTAAGGAATTTAAGTACTTTGGTTGTGATCGAGTTTAGTTCAGGAAGATTTTTTAGGTAAAAGGGTTAATTTCGTGGGTTTTGGAGAGATAAGGGTTTTGGAGAAAGGAAGGGTTTTGGATTGCTGCTGTCGAGAAAGGAAAATCGGACTAGGTCTCCTTTAAAATGCAAATTTTTCGCCGTGGCGCCACTCTGCCCGCAATCGCGCGGGCGCCCAAACTTCGCGACTTTCCAACTTCCAGCCGTGGCGCCCAAACTTCGAGATCTTCGACTTTACGCCGCAAGACTATAATCGCGCCGTGGCGCCAACTTCCGCGCTTTCCGCACTTCCGCGCCACGGCCTCACGCCGGGCGCTGAGCCGATTTTTTTTCTTTTGATTTTTCTGTTTTCGTCCTCCAAATTTTTAGCCCTGTACCTGTCATCACAACATGCAAACAATACCTTCCGTGAGACTGTTCTAAGTAAAACTAAATTGCATTAAATTAAATAAAATAACCTTGGGTTGCCTCCCAAGTAGCGCTGTCTTTAACGTCTTTTAGCCGGACGCAAGTTCCTTATCAAGAGGCTTGGGGTAAAGTAACCCCACAGCCTATCCATTTCATCAACATTTTTCGCTTTCGCCTTCTGTTTTTCTTTTTCTCCTTTTTCTCAAGAGGAGGTTTAGAACGACTTAGCTCTTGGCGACTTATTTCCTCGACTTGGCTTCAGGCCGCTCAACCGATGTGCCGACAAAGGTCGATCGCAAAACACTTGCTTATGACTGGGGGTTCAATGATGTGTTTAAACACCTTGAACACAATCTTTTCATTCTCCACTCTGAGTGTCAGCTCACCCTTCTCCACATCAATCAGGGCTCTCTCGGTTGCCAAGAATGGTCTTCTAAATACGACGGGATCTCATCATCTTCCTCCATATCAAGGATTTATAAGACCGCAGAAAGAAGAATTTTCCCACCTTAACTAAGACATCTTCAATCGCTCTCCGACGCACCACCGCCCTATCTACTAATCGCAGTTACAAAGCGTTGGTTTGGCCTCACCCAACCCAACCTCTTGAAACTGACAAGCGGCATAAGATTTATGCTAGCCCCAAATCACAAAGCGGCCCTATTACATGTCACTCGCCAACCGCAAGGCAATGAAGCTCCCGGATCCTCGAGCTCGGGGGCAATTTATTCTGCAAGATGGCACTGCATTCCTTTGTCAATGCCATTGTCTCATACTCAGCCAACTTCTTCTTCTTCCCAAGAATTTCCTTCATGAATTTAAAATAAGTAGGCATTTGTTCCAATGCCTCAATAAACGGAATGTTAATGTGTAGTCAATACCTCCAAGAACTCGAGAATCGCTTATCAACCACATTCCTTCGCAACCTTCATGTAAGGAATCCACTCGTATTCCCTCACCGACCGCTGGAACTTTCTCTAACATAGGGCGCTCTTCAGTAACCCTCTCCCTCTCTGCATCTACTCTTTGTTCTACTATAGGCCGTGTAAGTCGTTCTAGCCGCTTCCATTTCTCACTGCACTGGCATCGTTTCCTGGGTTCATCTCTATATTACTAGCAAAGTGCCTCGTGGCCTCGTTGTTTTCCATCTTTGCTATTTGTCCCACATGCCTCCAAATTCCCGATAGAGATTCGTTGTCACGCCCAACCTCAAGCTCGGATCGTGCCCTACCCGCACCCTTCTTCTACCTTAACAACTAAGTAAATCATGGAAATTAAATAACACCTTTTTTTTTTTTTTTTTTTTTAAACAAATCAGATGTGTGCAAGGGCAAAGCCGATAAGGCCGCCATATAAAATACATAACAAAAGACACTACACCGCATACGAGTCCAATCCCACATATGAATACTGCACTTAAGAGTTAAATCAAATATGACAGACAAGGCCCCACTGCATCTATAATGCATAAAAGCTCAGATCAAAGAACTTATACCAAAAAGATAAACTCCCAATGTATGAACCTAATACTACAAATAATCTAAGCATACCCATAATCCCACATCACCGCTTGATGTCCAAGTAACTTACTACAAGACAGCTTCTCCAACCGAGAGTCGCAAGAACGTAATAAAACATAATACTTGCACTCAAAGGCTATCACCAAAGACACATAGGCTAATTCTCAATTAACCAAGCCAAAGTACTTATCATACATATAGAATAATTTCACCAACCAAGCCAAAGTATTTATCAAGGCACACATAGAATAATTCTCAATTAAACAAGCCAAAGTACTTCGTACGTACATTCTTTTCAAAAGACTCATTTTTTATGTAAAATCCCAAGATACTAACACCCGTAGTATCAAGGTGTGTCTATTCTTCAAAGTAAGTTACTACACTTTTACAAACTCATTTCAAAGCTTGAAACCAAGTAACCTCAAATTTTCACAATCTAGGCAACTTATGCCCATTAATCAAAATAGACAACTTTCTTAACCTTACATAAAGCCGTTATAACCAACTTCCCATAAAGCCGTTATAACCCTTTATGGTTTTAGACATATTCATTCCTTTTATAACCAAGAGACTTATACTAATTAAAACCAAGTATCACATACTTACAAATCAAGTTCTTAACTTTCAAAATACTTCAAGTCTCTTAATATATAGATAACAAGTTTCTTCTCTTAAATCATGTCATTTCTCCTCTTTTAAATCAAATAAGTAAATCACTCCTTTGACTCCCCTAAAGTCATTAATGACCCTTAGGTTTTGGAACTAAGGCACTAGCCAAAAGATTTGGAAACCACTTCCTTTTCAAGACTCCATGTACTTTAAGCAAAATACTTTCACTCTTAAGAATCCAAACTTCACTAAGGCAATGGATTATACAACTTACAATTTAAACATCAAAGTACAATCGCTTAAGTACATAGAACAAATTCTATACTAGGCAATCCAAGTACAACAAAGGAATGGATCATTTAATGAGTAGGACATACTTTCTTTATCTTAAGGAATCATGCTGTAAGAGATAGTTCACATACCTTTCGCTAAATCCACAAGCTGCCGAATACGCCGCACGTAGAATTGTCAACCTATAATGGTCACAACAAGACTATCAACTTCTAGTCTCTAACGAGAATAATACTAAGTAAGGCCTCTAATTCTACGGAAAATCACAAAGACTTCCTTTGTTTCTACTCACTTTGCCACCTTTTTCAAGGTCGAATACAATAACCAACACGCCACATTTAAGGCTCCAAACAACAACCAAACAAAGGGTATTACACGCCTTACAATACGTGTAAAATTCCGCCCCACAATTCATACCAAGTAGTTTAATACTCACTAGCCATTCTCGGCCAACAATAACCAATAAACACTAAATCTTTTCCAATCCTTTTCCAATTCCAAGTTCTAAGGTCTAACATGTTATATAGTCATAAACAACTTCAACAACTACAATTTCCTTCTTCCTACAACATGCGACGACTTAAACTAATAATCAACTTGAATTGTAATCTTAAGGCTAAACATGCTAGTTTTCGGATTAGGGTTCCAATAGCCAATATACTTATCAAACTTCATAACAATAACTCATACTTGCTAATATCCACAACTACAATGATAAGTAAATCTTAATTACTAAAACGACAAGATTATACCTTACAAGCCCTTAAAAATTCCAAGATTCAAAGTCGCGCCTTAGCAATTCTTAGCTCCTTTCCTTAAGTTCCAATCCGCCCAAGACTCCTTATAAGCCTATGAAGAACTCATCATCAAGTTCCAACTTCAAAGTTGAAGAACTCTTAAGTTTCCGCCAGGACTAATACGAAAACGCTGCTTTTCCGAAATTTTTCTATCGAGATATCCTTACAATACCCTTAGGACATCGGGTTTAAGTCTGCGAATAATGGATCAAAACTACAAAATGCTATCGACGCTTTACAAAATGTCAGGCCAACGGTATATTTGATTCAAGCCTCGTATGATATTCATGCACTAAGCAAGCTAAAAAGCTCGATGTCACAAATTTGGAAAGGCTTCATTCCTCCCAAATTCTCTTTACTATGTGGCTAAATCAAAAGCTGTTAGCTACAAAGGATACTCTATCTTTCTCAACTACAAGGGAACACTTCTTCTTTGCCTCGCCCCTATACACACATGATTTGGAAGAGCATAAAAGATTGGTCAGTATTAGAAGAGAGATGACAATCGCTGAAAGCCTCCTTAAATGGATTAAGAAAGAACACCATGGACAAGCATTCGAGCCAAAGCTATTTTGATCACTTTTTGCATAATGGTTTATGAGATTTGGAGGGCAAGAAACAC
This sequence comes from Przewalskia tangutica, assembly GCA_029844215.1. Classification (NCBI taxonomy): domain Eukaryota; kingdom Viridiplantae; phylum Streptophyta; class Magnoliopsida; order Solanales; family Solanaceae; genus Przewalskia; species Przewalskia tangutica. The sequence goes on along the minus strand of CM056720.1, from coordinate 78,092,274 downwards.
AATGCTCTTTCAAGGCACAAGCTTTCCTACAGTAAGAGGTCATTGCAAGAATCAAAACAACATCTTATAGAGTTCTCTATGATTTTATCCTCCTCAGAATGACACCTGAGTGACCACCCTCTCCTCTATCTCGCCTTGCTTTGCATTACGCTGAGGCTCGAGATACCTCAATGATTGATTATAGCCACTTCCTTTTCATTATTAGTAATAATATTTGCATTTACCTAAAAAAAAAAACTACAAATTTTTCATGCGAGGAAAGTGTCAAACCCGAGAGGTCTATCTCAAGAATACGGCTTCTAATTTTTTCTAAGTGTTCAAGAGCTTGTCTTGCACTAGTCGGGTATATAAAACATATCGAGGGCTTAGATTAACACACTCAGGCTAGGATGAAGAACAATTAATGTAAAGTGCCTGACAAGTCGACTTGGTCAACAAACTCAAGCTAGCAAGACTTATCTTCCAAGATGGTCAATGACCATTTTACCCTTACACACCGACTAACACCATACGCGGGGTGCCACGCCGCCTCTTATTCGCCCATAAAATTCAGAATCTCATGGGCCCCACAAAACGTAAAATTTCTGTGGGCCCCACGTGACCAAATCCAGAAAATAAATTCCATAATGTTAAAGTTCCATAATCCTCAAATAATGCATTTTGAGAATCTAATTTTCCTTAACGAACATTTTTCCTTTCCGACGCTCGAAGATTTTCTCATTTAAAAACAATTCTTCCTTTCGCACTAATTTCCAAGTCTCGATTCCTTACGCATATCTCTCTTATATACATGTCCTCGACTTACGGGGTGTAACATTCACCCTTAGAAACATTCGCCCCCAATGTTCTTAGTCGGTTGTCATGCTATACAAACTCCTGATAAACTCTATACTATGCCTATCAATCAAAATCGCACAAGACTAACGATGCCACACACGGCCACCACATAACATACGTGAACATAACAACGGACCTTCCGTCCGTGGTCCTTCTCACAAAACTCAAGGTTACATTTTCTCAAACACGGATCCTTAGAGGTTCCTTTCTTTCCTTATTTGTCATACTTTCAAACTTATCTAGTACACGTACAAAATCTCAAATTTTGTTTATGATCTCCAATCCTTGGAGTTACTATCCAAACTTGGCCATATACTACTAGAATTTCCGCTAAGGCTCCTCTCGGCCCTTACGATCTGGTTCCGGTGGAACGCATCCACGAACTCGTACAAAAGATCAACTAGACTTGGGCCTTGCATCCTCGTGACCCTATCACATAGCGGGACCACTACCAACTGACATCACCCCATTCCATACTATCGGCTAACCCGAAATGAGTCCATAACCCGACTCATCGTCACACTCAACTTCTCATTCTCGGGTCTAAAATAAATCTTCTCTTACCTCAAGGTACTCTCACCCTATCCCCTATTCACTAGAGGTTCGCCACATAAGCCAAAGTATTTCTACTGCATAATTTTCCTATCGGGTCTTACACTATCACGGGCAATTACTACGTGAACTCTACACAACTATAGTTTCAGCCACTTACCATTCTTGTCAATATTCTTAACTTCACTTTACTAATCAAGGTATCCCTACTGGGTACTATCACTTTACAACTCTAGCAATAAAGGGAAAACATATACGCTAGTGGTAAAATATGAATCTAATAACGCACGATGATTCAAAAGAATCAAGTATACATGTAACCTACGCGATGTTGCTTCCTCGATCCCGCCCAAGAGTCGCCATCTATGCGTTCAAGGACCGCCAGAACTATAAACTCCACCGACTTCTACCACACCGGCCGACATCCAACACCTCGCTCGGGAACGCATACCGCGAGGAAAGTGGAATCAACCATTGGCTCATAGTCGAGCCACCTCACCGGCTCTTTCTAAAAGGACATACTCCGAATATGGCCCGACGCCACAACAAAAACAAACACCGCGCATAACGGCATTTCCGAACGACGCTTACCACATTTGATACATCGAGGAATAGGTGGCTCGACCGAGAAAGTCCTCTCGCCCTCGAGAACTCGACTGAGCTTGGACCGCTCCTAAATACCATGGGTCCAATATCCCACCCGTGGAACCGCAGGGTATGTACCGGGTAGGCCGACGAATATCTCACTACGAGGTCGCTGCCCAAAACTCACCGATAACCAACCGCTAGCCTCTTACGCCGATCTCCGCTGCCTCTACCCTCGTACACTGTCTGCATCGCCAAATAACCTCCCGCTGATGAAATCAGTAGCAATCGCTATCTTGGTCAATAACATAGTTGCTTCCTCACGACTCCTATAGTCTTCTCCTAATCGAAATCGAGGCGCTGTGCCGCCCCAAAACTCGCGCAGAAGAACTCACCATCGCGAATAACATCCGTATACCCCGCATAAGCCCTATCAACTTTCTCGAGTCCGACTAATAGCTTTGCTACTCTTTGCCGCTCAAGGCCGTTGTTCTCCTCGAGGCATAATCAGAATACACAAAATTACGCCAGAGAGGAATTATCTTACTAACACAAATTTCTATGACACGATCTTAGAGTGAGAAGAATAGAAACCAACTCCTAAATGTCCTATAGCTCCTGCTTATGGGTGGCGCAACACACCGATAATCAAGACTCTACTAGACACGGTCAGACATTCCGAGGAATGATCGCTCGATATCACTATGTCACGCCCAACCTCAAGCTCTGGATCGGTGCCCTACCCGCACCCTTCTACCTTAACAACTAAGTAAATCATGAAATTAAATAACACCTCTTTTTTTTTTTTAAACCAATCGTACGTGCAAGGGCAAAGCCGACAAGGCTGCCATATAAAATACATAACAAAAGACACTACACCGTACATGACTCCAATCCCACATATGAATACTGCACTTAAGAGTTAAATCAAATATGACGGACAAGGCCCCGCCGCACTCCATAACTTTACAAAAGCTCAGATCGAAAGAACTTATACCAAAAAGATAAACTCCCAATGTAAGGAGCTATCCAAAACTCGAGGTGGTCCTACACTGCCGATCACCAAATCACAGACCTAAACTCATGCAGATTTAACGCACTTCGGGCGAGGTCAAGACGAGGAATGTACCAAGATGTGAAGTCAAAAATATCAGAATGAAATCATAACAGCTAAACAAAACAGAGACATGTATGATAGCCAACCAAGACACAACACATAAGCAATATAATAAGTCGTGGACGCATGCCTCAAGTCATTTCTAAAATATAACCAATGGGTCTCACGCCAATAATATCAATCACGCCTGTGATCCTTCCTCACCGCCTACGTCCATGATATAATATAACACCAATAGGCATACATGAACACCAAGTCCCACCGGTCCTAAAATCAGACGCCAAGTAGGAAAACGAAAGGTGTCAGAACGCAGTGGTATAATGTCTCGGGGTTTACCCTCATTTATACTCTTACCGAGTAGTGGTAAAGCAGGGTATAATGTCTGGGGTTTACCTCACTTATACTCTTACCTCGAGAAGTGGTAACGCAGGGGTATAATGTCTTAGGGTTTACCTCATTTATACTCTTACCCCGCAGGTATGGTAAAACATGTGGTATAATGTCTGGGGTTTACCTCATTTATACTCTTTCCCGGAGTATGTGGTAAAAAGTGGGTATAATGTCTGGGGGTTTACCTCTCACTTATACTCTTACTCGAGAATGAGATAGGCCTGGGGTTTACCTCACTTATACTATTACCCTATCTCAACCGGCCACAAACAACACATAAGCACTACCATGTCTTTTATAAAAATCCGAATTTAACCTAAGTACTACAAATAACTAAGATACCCGTGAATCCCACATCACCGCTTGCATGTCCAAGTAACTTACCACAAGACAGCCCGCCTCCAACCGAGAGTCACAAGAACGTAATAAAACATAATACTTGCACTCAAAGGCTATCACCAAAGACACATAGGCTAATTCTCAATTAACCAAGCCAAAGTACTTATCAAGGCGCATATAGAATAATTCTCACCAACCAAGCCAAAGTACTTATCAAGGCACACATAGAATAATTCTCAATTAAATAAGTCAAAGTACTTCAGACGACATTCTTTTCAAAAGACTCATTTTTTATGTAAAATCCCAAGATACTAACACCCGTAGTATCAAGGTGTGTCTATTCTTCAAAGTAAGTTACTACACTTTTAGAAACTCATTTCAAAGCTTGAAACCAAGTAACCTCAAATTTTCACAATCTAGGCAACTTATGCCCATTAATCAAAATAGACAACTTTCTTAACCTTCCATAAAGCCGTTATAACCAACTTCTCATAAAGCCGTTATAACCCTTTATAGTTTTAGACATATTCATTCCTTTTATAACCAAGAGACTTATACTAATTAAAACCAAGTATCACATACTTACAAATCAAGTTCTTAACTTTCAAAATACTTCAAGTCTCTTAATATATATAAAACAAGTTTCTTCTCTTAAATCATGTCATTTCTCCTCTTTTAAATCAAATAAGTAAATCACTCCTTTGACTCCCCTAAAGTCATTAATGACCCTTAGGTTTTGGAACTAAGGCACTAGCCAAAAGATTTGGAAACCACTTCCTTTTCAAGACTCCATGTACTTTAAGAAAAATACTTTCACTCTTAAGAATCCAAACTCCACTATGGTAATGGATTATACAACTTACAATTTAAACATCAAAGTACAATCGCTTAAGTACATAGAACAAATTTATACTAGGAAATCCAAGTACAACCAAGGAACGGATCATTTACCGAGTAGACATACTTTCTTTATCTTAAGGAATCATGCTAGAATCAGAGATACTTCACATACCTTTTCGGCTAAATCCACAAGCTAATCCGAATACGCCGTACGTAGAATTGTCAACCTATAATGGTCACAACAAGACTATAAACTTCTAGTCTCTAACGTAGAATAATACTAAGTAAGCAGTCTCTAATTCTACGGAAAATCGGGCAAAAGACTTCCTTTGTTTCTTCTCACTTTGCCACCTTTTTCAAGGTCTAATACAATAACCAACACGCCACATTTAAGGCTCCAAACAACAACTAAACAAAGGGGATTACACGCCTTACAATACGTAAAATTCCGCCCCACAATTCATACCAAGTAGTTTAATACTCACTAGCCATTCTCGGCCAACAATAACCAATCAACACTAAGTCTTTTCCAATCCTTTTCCAATTCCAAGTTCTAAGGTCTAACATGTTATATAGTCATAAACAACTTCAACAACTACAATTTTCTCCTTCCTACAACATGCGATTTACTTAAACTAATAATCAACTTGAATTGTAATCTTAAGGCTAAACATGCTAGTTTTCGATTAGGGTTCCAATAGCCAATATACTTATCAAAATTCATAACATATAACTCATGCCATAATATCCACAACTACAATGATAAGTAAATCTTAATTACTAAAATGACAAGATTATACCTTACAAGCCCTTAAAAATTCCAAGATTCAAAGTCGCACCTTAGCAATTCTTAGCTCCTTTCCTTAAGTTCCAATCCGCTCCAAGCACTCCTTAGAAGCCTATGAAGAACTCATCATCAAGTTCCAACTTCAAAGTCAAGAACTCTAAGTTTCCGCCATGCGACTATTACGAAAACGCTGCTTTTTCCAAATATTTCTATTAAGATATCCTTACAATACCCTTAGGACATTGGGTTTAAGTCTTGGAATAATGGATCAAAACAACAAATTTTTCGCGAGGAAAGTTGTCAAACCCTGCAGGTCTATCTCAAGAACAAGTGCTTCTCTAATTTTTTTCTAAGTGTTCAAGAGCTTGTCTTGCACTAGTTGGGTATATAAAACATATCGAGGGCTTAGATTAACACACTTGTGGGCTGTGATGAAGAACAATTAATGTAAAGCTGTGACAAGTCGACTGGTCAACAAACTCGCTAGCAAGACTTATCTTCCAAGATGGTCAATGACCATTTTACCCTTACACAATTCGACCAAGACCATATGTGGGGCCATGTGTCGCCTCTCATTCGCCCATAAAATTCCAGAACCCCACGGGCCCCACAAAACGCAAAATTCTCAAAGGGCCCCACGTGACCAAACAGAAAATAAATTCCATAATGTTAAATGTTCCATAATCCTCAAATAATGCATTTTGAGAATCTAATTCTCCTTAACGAACATTTTTCCTTTCCGACGCTCTAAGATTTTCTCATTTAAAACAATTCTTCCTTTCGCACTAATTTTCAAGTCTTGATTCTTACGCATATTCTCTTATACATGTCCCGACTTACGGGTGTAACACCGGTCTCTCGCCATGAACCGAGTCCGTGAGTCGTGAGTGTCATCAGGTCGCTTCAACTCATCCGCTTCTCTGGAAAGCAGCATTAAATCGCTGTGGAAGATGACGGTTGTTGATTTTGGTATCGGCCTCAAATTGGTTCCCGCGCCTCGATCACCCTCCATGAAAAGTTAGGTGATTCCTCCACCGATTGTAGGTATTTGAATAGGTTGTTCGGGGCCTTTGGTAATTCTCACCGCTGCATTCTCGCTGCTCGACAGATGCTGCTGGGTCTCACACGGGCACCTATAGGTATACGGACTCTCCACACATCTCACAACTCAATGGCATTTGAATCGCATTCACCGACATCAGTTCTATTGCGCTTGCTTGGTCAAGAGAGCAACTTGTGCATTTAATGACGTGATGACATCAATCTCACGAACTCCTATCATATTCTTCCACTCACCCTCCGCTATCCGTTACACGATTATCGCGCCATGTCTTCTAACAAATCATGGCTTCGTGATGTCTTCCTCACGGCGTTCCACCGCACTGGCCAATGATAGTTCTGTGGTCCCGCTTAGCCCATTGTAGAAAATATGGACCAAATTCCACACCAATGCTATGACGCGACACTTCCTTCGCAAATATTTAAATCTCTCCCAAGCCTCATAGAGTGACTCTCCATCACCGATAAAAATTGTTCAACTCCCTCTCACTTAGCGGCTTGGACTGAAAACAACTTTGCTAAGAACTTCGCGCTACCCCGCCATGTGAATATAGAGTCCAGAGGCGCAGAATTCAACCAAACGCTTGCTCTATCCCCGAGTGGTAAGCGGAAAGAGCCTCAATCTGACGATGTCGCAAGAACGCCATTGTACTTGGAAAGTTGCACACAATTCCAAGAAGTTCTCTATGTGCATGCGAGATCTTCCGATGGCAACCTCCGAATGAATAAAGATTCTGCACTATACCGTGATCGCAGTTTGATTTCAAATTATTTGCTCCTATTATCGGGAGCTCGATGCAAGTTCAGGCTCCATTTACCTGGCAAAGACATAATCTCCCAAGCTTCTCTCACTGACTCGACCATCTCTTCCACATCCATCGTAACCTCCGGCATCCTTTGGTTAGGTTGATGATCACCTAACCCTTCGCTCATCTCATTGTTGTTTTGCAAGCCCCACATTGCTATTAAGGCCAAAATTCGCTTGTTTCTATTGCTCGCTTGCAAGTCTTTTCAATCTCCGGTCAAGGGACAGTATTCGCTCCTCTTCTCCTTCGTGATAAACTAGATGCCCGCAATAGATCAAAATCAATAAATGTATCACTACGCACGCAGTTTCACTAATAAAAGAGAAAAATATAGTAATGAAAAAAAACAAAAAAACCAAATTAGAAATTAGAATAGATAATGATATCAACTACGCCAATCCTCGACAACGCGCCAAAAACTTGACGTGCGATTTATACACACGCTTAACGCAAGTGCACGACGCTTGCAAGTAATATAGTCTAGGTAAGAATGAATAGCGCCCTCGTGGATCTGTTTTCAAGCACCGATTATCTATGCTTTAGTTTCTATTTGGTTAACGTTAATCGTTGGAATTCTAAACTAATAATGCAGAAATAAACTAATTATGAAAATACTTTGATTTAAATCGCTTATGATGGAGAATTAGGGCTTCCAAGATCATCAATTATCCACTCTATTCAATCCTTATACAATTAGGATCGACTTCTTCTTCTACGCTAAGATAGCAGTTAACTAGACCGCTTTATACCCGCATGTTAAGGTAATATAAACACTCAACCCCAATGGAGAACCCTTCTATCTTTCGATGACAAGATTGACTACAACTGAGGATTAAGAGCAATAACATATTAAGCTACACAAGTATCGGTACTTTCGGCCCACGATTTAAACCTATGTTTATTCAACTATAGCATATTCACAATCTCCTTTCGATTTCTATTAGAACTCATATAAGTGATGATAACTAGTGATCGCTAATTATCAAGCAATCAAAATAACTATTGAATATATCTTAAATAAGTGAAGAAACCAAACTAATATATTAATTCATGAATAGAGTTTCATGTGAATCACAAGGAAATCCCTAATAAAGTAATTAGATCCCAGCCATAGTCACGCTAAGAACTAATACAATCTCCATACATGAACCGAATTAAACAAAGCAAAAGAAAGAAAAGAAAATACTCAAGAACAAGTCTCCAAGCCTTCTAGCATCCAAGGATCAGGTTGTGGAATATTTACAATGCACGGAACGTGGTAGAATGACGGATGAAGAATGAAATGGAATGAAATTGACGGAGAATGAAATTCTTCTAATGATGTAGACTATTTATAGCTCAAGAATCCTATAGGTAAAGGGTTAGTGATTATGTAGGTAGGAAAAGTTATAGAACTTTAGGTAAAGAGTTAAGGAAAAGTTATGAACTTTAGTAAAGCGGTTAAGGAAAAGTTATAATGCTTTAGGTAAAGCGGTTAAGGATAATGTATGAGGAAAAGTTATCCCCATGGACTCAAAACGTGTCAAATTCATCCCAAAACTCGAAATCCCGCTGGCCGGCGCCATGGCTTTGGGCAGATCGGGCGCCATGGCGCAAAAACCCGCAGAAATCAACTTTCAAACATTCACAGCGGTGTTTTTCTCAAGGATTTTCGCTTCGCAGTTCTTTTTCGTCCTGGCCTTCGTCCGATTTCTTCTATACCTCCCAAACTTCTTAGCTTCATTTCTGCCCTTTAGTGTGCAATTCCATCTTATTTATGCTCATTTCATCTCCTTTTGTCATTTCTCCATTTCAATCGATGTGACACAAAAGAAAGGAAAACGCACCTAATACTATACTAAACATCAACAAAATTAGTAAAATACTAACTAAAATGACTCAAAAGTGTATATAAAATACACCGATCAATAAACTCAAGCGTTAAATTTCGATATAATCCATGGATTAGCTATACGTGATGCAGTATCGTGCATCGATGACTCATCATGGGTCCACATGACCTATGCGGTGAAATAGTCTCTCGCGGTGAAATAGTCCTATGATAGGTTGCATAATAATTCGTATGTGGATGACCGCACCGCACGACCTTCATGTTTTGAAAAGGTAGTGATTTCATTAATGAAAGGGTGCAGTGTGTTCATGACTTAAAGTGGAACAATTAATCTCATTGTTAAAAACATAACTTAAAAGGTAAAAATGATTGCATTACTCTCATGTTTGCAAGGTTCAGCAGGTCGTTGTTTTGAGTTATCATACTTGCTTCCCGTTATATGGATCAAAGTGATCTCTTTACAAGATTTATTGTTTCATATACTTGGTACATTCTTCGCATCGACTTTCTCCGGTGGTCATGCCGCAGGTTTAGGTACACAGTTCGGTGATCTGCAAGTGTAGGACCCTTGTTCAGAGTTTTGGATAGCTCCATTTGTTCGGGAGCTTATCATTTTGGTATAGATCCTTCAGTACAAGCTTTTGTACAGTTATTGGTACGGCGGGGCCTTGTCCCGTCATAGTTCAAGTAAAACTCTTAGAGGTCTGTATTCATACGTGGATCGACTCGCAGGCACAGTAGTGCTTTTTGTTTATATATATATATGGCAATTGTTTGCTTTGTTTTGCATGTTCGTTGATATTTTTTTTAAAAAGACGAGATGTTATTTAGTTCCGCGGTTTACTTGTGTCATTTAGGTAAAAGTGTGCCTGTAGGCACCACCACGCCGTGGTTCTGGTCGTGACAGAGTGGTATCAAAGCAACACTCTGAATATCTACAGACCGCGTGTCACGACTCCGACCAAGCTCGCGATCGTGCCCTACTCTGGGCACCTCATGTATACATCGTAGAATAGCAATGAACATACAAAAACTCATAAAGTACTGTGATAAGAATCAACAAAGTTAGCCGAGCAAGTGCCACCTTCCGTGAAATATACATAACCAAAAATAATGCTTACATCTTTGTTCTTACAACCCAATCCACAAGATATGACTCATGCACTTAAGAATAACAATCGTGGATTTGGCATTCCCGCCATACCCCAATGTACAACAACCGACAATACCAGTGGATCTCAACTGGTGATAAGCTCCGAGTAATGAGCTTCGACAATCGATCAAATGATCCTAAGAATGAGGATCCACCACCGCTACCCTACCGCGTATAAACGCAACCCCGAGGAAAAGGGTCGACATAATATGTACCAAGTATATAAAATCGAAAATATCGCAATTTATATCATAAGTCTAAAATAAAGCCGAGACATGTATGATAATCAAATTAATGATATTGTGCCTTACTAATAATGAGAGAAAAATATACATTTCCTGCTTCTTAAAAATAGGAAATACGTGATTAACCTAGACCATCCGTCCGTAGTATTATCACGCAATCCTACTCCTAGACTATTTTACCCGTGACAGTCGATGAACCCGCATGAGGTGATTTCTCATTGACCGGTCCGCCCAAGATAGGACTATTTCACCCGCATGAGCCCTACGAACTCGCATGAGGTATTCTCGTGATCGCGGGTAGCAAATCCACTAATATGCAATGTTACAAGCCCGGGAATGACCTCAGAATTTAACAATATATCACAAGCACAACCCACTATAAATAACATAAACAAGTTAAGAAACCCTTAATTTCTCATTTGACTTATTTAGCATACACTCTCATTTCTTTTAACTTAAGGCACTATCGATCATGAAAATCCGGGAATTTAACCCCAAGTACTACGTACTTCTATTATTAAAATGACTTTCCTTCATATAAAACTCCAAGATACTAATAACTATAAAGTATCAAGTCAGCATCTACTTTTCAAGACAAATCACAATACCTTTGTAGAATACATTTATAGCTTCTAAGTCATTTTATCTTTTATTTTTACATCACTAAGAGTAAACCATTCCTTTAACTTTCCATAAAGTTATTATAACTAACTTCCATAAAACCGTTATAATTAACTTTATGCTTAGACACTTACATTATTTTCATAAATCAAGAGACTTATACTTTCAAAATATTTCCTCAAGTCTCTTAACTTTAGGAAATCAAGGTATTTTTAACCTTTAAAACAAGTGAGTTAATTCTATAACTCAACCAACTTGGACATTCTTAAAACAAGTCAAGGATATCAAATGAAACTAAATTCATTTAAATCTGTGACGCCTACTGTGATTTTGCATACATTTTTCCACAACTACTCATGCTCAAGAGTATAAGAAAGTTCCACATACCTTCTTCTGGCTCAATCCACTTGTTAAGTCCAATATGTCGCACGAGTGATGTCAACCTATAATGACCATAATACGCCTATTAAATCTCCCAAGTTCAAACGTAGAATATCTCTAAGTGTAAAGTCACCAAATTATACTAAAATCTGGACATCACTTCCTTTTGTTTCCCTACGAGACATTTTCCACCTTTTCAAGGCGCCCAATTCAATAACCAAACACGCCACATTTAAGGCTCAACAAACGTAGTTAACAAAAGCGGGATTACATCGCCTTACAAGATGTGGTAAAATTCTGCCCCACAATTAATACCAAGTAATTCAATAACCAATGCCATTTTTCGCCATAATGTACATTTCAATGCAAAAGTCTTATCCAATTCCTTTTTCAATCCAAGTTTCGCTTAGTTCTAATACGCTATATATATCCGCAAGAATTGATTATAACAACTACAATCTTCAATTAGATAACATGCCACGATTATAGTTATCGCACCTCAAATTGTATTTAATTTTCAAACGGGCTAACAAGGTCATTTCTCGGATTTAGGCTTCCAATATCCATAATACTTATAATCTCCAATACATATATCTCTATGCTTGTTAAAAATGTATAACTACAAATAAATACGTAATCTTATAACACTAAGAGAACAAGCATTGTTAACTCGACGAGCCTTAATCCAACTTCAAGATCCGGTCGCTTCCTGTAAACTTTGGGCCGCCACTTCCTCGAGCACTCCAATCCACCACTGCCTCTTTTAAAGCTTCACAAACAACTCTTCTCTCTTCAATTTCCAATCAAAACCTATAAAAGCGACTTCTAGGGTTTTTGCACTCATCGCGACTAATGCAAAATGACACTTTTCCTGGATCTTTCTATCAAGATGCTACTCCTTTACAATAATTCCTTTAGGAACCCTGCTTGAAAGTATCGATTATCAAATCCATAAACTAAATTTTTGTCTCGCATGCAAGAGCCTCTAACCCGAGTAGCTATGTAGACATGAAAAGATTTCTTGAAATCTTTCTTAGCAAAGTGTGTTTGTCTTCGCTAGTAGGATGCTGTGATATAATTAAACGGACGGGTCTAGATCAATACAAATGTGGTGGCTTAGGGATGCATTCTCACTTAAAAGACTGGCTCAAGGCTCTTTGACTTAGTCAATAAACTCAAGCTCTAGTCAGTAAGACTTTGCTCATCTTTAGCTTCGTCAAAACGACTCATTATAACTCCATGGTCAATTTCTGATCAAGACCAAATCAAGCGGGGTTACACGTGTCACCCTCCCCATTCGCTGCAAAAATTTCTCGCTTCCGACATTTCCCTATAATTCCGATAAATTTTTACTAGTCTCAAATCTTAACATTTTTGGAGTTCTTAATGCACGCTTCTATGGCAAACATGTCTCGTAGAATTAATGGTGTAACATTCTTCCTCCTTTAGAAACATCTCGCCCCGAACGTTTCTTTCGAAATCAAACTTATAAATGGTGATACATAATCTCTTTTACAACTCCCTACTATACTAAATAATGCTGCACACGGCCACATAATAACACTCCTAAGCAAAATACTTCAATTAAAACTCTGACAAGTAAGTGGAACATGAATTAATTCAAGGTGTAGAGAATAAGGAGGATACTTTCTCAACATTGTCCTCCCTTCGCCTCCCAAGTCACTCTCCCTATTATCGCTCCACCACAAAGACTTTCGGTTTCCGAGGCCACATCCTCGTCCTAGCCGCCACCGACCGGCGATCGAGTATCGCCACGGGACTCTCCCCACGATAACCCTCCACCACCGGACCTCTAGCCGGAAAACTCTCACGGATCTCCGATACACTTCCCACAACATAGAAATACGGAAGACCTGGAGTGTACTACCTCTAAACTGGCGGCAGATCCAACTCATGGCAGCAACCTTGCCTACTTCTACGAATGATCCGAAGCTCCCAATGTACCTCGGGCTAAGTTTCCTTCTTTCCGAATCCTCATCACATCGCTCACGGGTGATACTCCTTCAAGAAGACTCCAATCGCTTCACTCAACTCCAAACGCTGTCGACGACATTATCTCAGATAAGACTTTCGGCCGACTCCGAGAGACGCTAATCAGCCTCTCCGGATAAGCTTCACCTTATCCACTACTCAATAATCGGCTGGCGCCGCCAACTAATCAACTCTCGCCCACGCCGAACCAAACCAATCTGGGCGACCTAAGCACTTCCACCCATACATAAAGCCTCATACGGCGCCATCCTCAATGCTGGGGAATCGGTAGCTTGTCAGGTTATAAGAAAACCTCCACAAGAGGCAAACGATCCTCGCCAATCAGCCACCTCGAAATCACAACACAGCCCGCAACATATCCTCAAGTTTTTGATAGTATGCTCACTTCGCTTCTATTGGCCTCGAGGATGAAACGCAGATCGAGACTTCACTGCTGGGTTCCTAACTCTCTTCCTCGAAAGACCTGGTTAGCCAGAAACCAGATCCTTTGTCTCGATGATATATCGATATAGGAACTCCGTAAGTGGGCCTCACAATCTTCCCGATATACAATCTAGCATAATCTCACCAATACGTAGTCCGATACAAAGTAAGAAAGTAGGTTGATTTCCTGGCTATCTCGTTTACAATCACAATCCATGGAATCATACTTCCTCCGAGTACGCATGGTAACCCCATTGAATAAAAATCCATGTTAATCACTCTCCCACTTCCAGGCGTTGGAATATCAATCTCCTCGCAATAGCTCACCGGCTTCCTCTGTGCTCAACCTGCCTACTCGCCGGCATAATTCCTGGACATCGAGCAACAAACCCCGCCACGCCCATCTTCGTGCCATCCCACCAATACATACATCCGAGGTCATGGTACATCTTAGTTTAATCTTGATGAATAGAGTAACGAAAGCACGCGCGCGCTCTCTCCCCGTAATCTGCCGACGTAAGTCTCGCGAACATCGGAACACACACCGCTTCTCGAATCTTAGCACCCCTATCAGCGCTACTCTCAAACAAACGCTTTCCTTCTCGGCAGCCGCGATTCTCGAGCACTTATCATAATCGGGTCCTCATCGCCGCTTCTTCACTCTCACCGATGATGGAAGACTCTGCAATCTCACGAACCCGCACTTACCATCATCGTGACGACCAACCGAACCCCTAAGGCCTTAGTGACACGGATCTCGACTGACCATGTCCCCGCCTATCTCGACGCACTCTCCTCGGCTGTACTCCCATATATCTACGATCAAAGCGATCTCGCAACCACGCTGGCTTTCTCTGACGTAGATAGATATCAACATCATAATCCTTCAACAACTTCTAACCACCGCTCCCGCTGCAAGCTTCATTTCTCCTCCGCTCAGAAGAAGATACTGAGGCTCTGTGGTCTGTATAAATATCTATAATTAATCCCCGTATAAATAATGTCTCCAAATCTTCAAGGCACTGAATAATCGCGCCAACTCTGGTCGCAGTAGGTAATTCCCATTTTACATGCTTCAGAGCCGCCGAAGCATAAAGTTATAACCCTCGGCCGTGCCTGCATCAATAAATACACACTCCTAAATTCTCGACACCCGAGGAATCACAATAAATCACGTAGCTCCTCTAACCCCTCGAGAAGAAAGAACTGGAGTCGCTGGCCAACTTTTTCTCTTCAAGAATCGAAGCCCTTCTTACAAGCTTTCTCCGCCCACTCGAACTTAGCTTCTTTCTCGAAGTCACTGCCAATAACGGTGCCGATATCAAGCAAACCGCCCACAAATCCTACGATAATAACCTCACAAAATTTCTAAGAAATCGCAAGCACTGGCCGAGTGCAAGAGGGTCTCGCCAAGACTCGACCGCCAAT